>JANAVB010003000.1:11401224-11520110 GCA_029216955.1 Iris pallida | reverse complement strand
TGAAAACCTACAGATGTTGTCGGATGATGAAACTAACATCACCAACGTGTCCAGAATGGTCAAATCAGCTAGAATAGCCTGTCCATAAGTCTAATTTGGACACAAGGGCAAAATGGGCTTAAAACGGTGTCCGTGTCGGACTCGCTTTGCACCGAAAAACGTGCAAGAATTCTAGTCTACCAAACCTAACAAATTATATGTCCACGAATCCAGAATGACGATACGATCCCAACGGTATATCCAGAATTGGATCCCAATAACCCGATCTCAAATTGGTCCGTTGACCAGGACAGTAAAACCCGATTTGCACGGAAAAGCGTGTCAGAGCCAATGTCCTCAAAACTCAGCAAATTATATGTCAACGAGTCCAGAATGACGATACGAACTCAACGGTATATCCGAAATTGGATTCCGATGAGCCGGCGTCAAAAAGTCCCGTTGACCCGGACTATGGGGCCCACTTTGCACCGAAATGCGTGCCAGGGCCCACGTCCTCCAAATCTAAAAAGCTTTATATGAAAACATGCCAGAACGATGCCACGAGTCTACTGGTGTTGTCAGAAATTGAATCCAGAGTCCCGGGTTCAAAAATGGAATTTAACAAGTGCAACACTAAGAATTCGAATGGTCAACTTTGGCGTCGAATTCGACCGACCTAACAAGCTCAAATTGAAATGAAATCTAAAGGGGGCAGGAAGAGGGTTATACCAGCTGTGCACCGGAACTAGTAGTGCGCAAAACGGAGCTGATACGACAAAGATACGAACCCGCGAAGTTGGCATCGCAAAACTGTCCAAAAACAGTATAAATTAAAACGTCAACTTGGTGGCCGGTTTTGATGTATCAAACGACGAAATTAACGGTTCAAACTTGACAGAGGTGAAGAGGGATATACCGAGATTGAGACGGAGTGAATAAATCGTCGATCCAACGGTCGAATTGTCCAAAAAAATCGGCACAAAGTTGCTATCCCGAAACGCGAATTCTGAAATTCGTCCGCGTGCGCGTCGACGGAATTCCGTGCAAAACACACGAATGGGCTATTCGGCGCACCGGAGAAGATGGTGGGGGACTCGGGGTGGTCGCAGGGGTGTGCGCAGACGGTGGAGGGTCTCGCGGTGGCGGCTGTTGGCCGCGACGGCGCCGGCACGCGTGGCCGTGCGCGCGTGGCCGCGCGCACACTGCTGCGCTGCGGCTGCTGCCCGTTGCAGCTGCGACGGAGGCTGCGCTCGCGTGTGTGGTGGCGGGCCAGGCCGACCACGGCGGGCGACGGCGGCTGTGGTGTTAGTGTGGGGGTGGTGGAGATGGTGAAAGTGGTGGTGGTGTGTGGTGTTTGCTCGGGGTTGGGCTCGGGTTGGGGAGGAGAAGGATGAGATGATGGTGATGGAGTGAGGAGCTCGGGAAGAGGGAGTTCGGCCATGGCTGCTGCGTAGCTCGGGAAGAATGAAGGTTCGGGTGGGGTAGTGCTGGTGATGTAGTATTAGGAAAAGGGAGAGAAACTTTATGATGTGTGTGTGAGAGTAATAAATGAGGGAGGTAGAGAGAGAATAAGAGAGATTAGAGAGAGGGAGAGTGTGTTCGGGTACAGGGGGTGAGGGGGAGTGCTGATGGGAGAGGGGAGTGAGGGGTGTGTTTGAAAGTGAGATATTATATATGTATGTGTGTAGATATTAAATGAGAGAGGAGAGAGGGAATGTAAGATATTAATGTGAGAGAGAGAGAAAGAATAAAGACAGGGGGGTGGGCTATTCGGCTGCACATGGGGAGAGGGGTTGTTTGTCCTGATTAGTGAGGGAGAGTTGTGGGGTGAGAGAGAGAGAGTGTGTAATATATATATATATATATATATATATATATATATATATATATATATATATATATATATATATATATATATATATATATATATATATATATATATATATGTGTGTGTGTGTGTGTGTGTATATATATACAAATGAGAGAATTAGATATTTTTACATAAAGAGAGATATTTAGGGTAGAGACAAAATATTAGTAGGGTGTGGGCAGTCATGATGGAGGGCAACATGGAGCTGGGGATGGGTTCAGTGGAGCCGGGTCGGCCAAAATCGGACAGGGGGCAATATTCGAATTAAAATGGGTATTTATAATCATGGACAAATAATTAAAATGTGGGGACTCAAATAAATGGGACACAAGTGTCAGGCGGGTAGTAGGCTCAATGTGGGCCATGTCCATATTTGGGGTCGACTAGGTTGGGTCGATGTCGGGTCCCAAAATTAAATTGGAAATTAAATCAGGTTCTACAGTAGATAATTAATTGGCCTAATTTGACCCGAAAGTTGTGCGAAGGAAATGGAGAACAAAATGGAGTGTCTGAGTGGGACACGAAGGTCATGGGTGAAGAGCGTCTCGAGTAGATCATTCATGAGAAGTTGGTTCCGAGAAAATGACTGGTCTGGTGCTCCTAAATTAAAAGTCACGGTAACGTGCATATGATGATCAAGAAAAAGAGTGGGAATTCAATTAATAATTAAAATGGTCTAAATTGACCCGAACTTGCGCGAAACAAAAAGAGTACAAGGGAACAAGTTCGAGTGGGACACGAAATATCAATGTGAAGATAATCTCGTCTACTACAAACTCCAAGAAGGAAGTTTCCAGAGACTGGCATCCCTGATGCTCTAGAATTCCAAGTCACGGTAAAGAGCATTAAATCAAATAATAATCAAATAATAATATTTATTCAAAATAATTGATTTATAAAATTAAAAAAAATAAGCCCTAAATTCAGGGGCTTACAAAAAAATTGGGAGCTAAATCGGAGTTTTAAGCTAAAAGTTATGACATTTCTAAGTTGCTATTGCTACTAAAAACGTGGATAAATATTATGACGAATTTAGGTAGTTTGAGACAAAAGAAACACAAGTATATAACATAATATATCAACAACTCACTCTCTACACTAATATATATATATATATATATATATATATATATATATATATATATATATATATATATATATATATATATATATATATATATATATATATATATATATGAGACACTATAGAACACATCTCCAATACAAAAATATGAGATTAAACATGTAATAATTCATTCATACATAACAACAACACACAGTGTGTCCAAATTTGGGGTTTTCCCACATGGACACAACCACAACACAAAGGACATTCTTATGACCTCCAAATGGATACGAAATGGACACAAATGGAGATACAACCATGGGGGTCATTCCTATGGGTTTAAAATATTTCTATATGCATATAGGGATGGATTAGAGGAGAGATTATACCTTCCGAAAGAGAGATTCAAAGAAAAATCCTTCCGACACGAAACTGACACGTAAAGATTCTAAAAGAACAGGAACAAGCTCCGAATCCTCCCAAACTTGGCTAGCACCCTCTAACCATGGAGTAGAGGAGAAATGAAGAAGATTTGGTGGAAGAAAGGGTTGATTTGGAGATGAAATCAATGGAAGTTCATCTCTAAATTAATTTGGGGAAGAACAAGAGAGAGAAAGTGGATGAAAACAAATGAATGAAGGAGTGACTCACTCCTTATCCCCCCATAGGTGGCTGCCCAAAAAGGGTGAGGTGTTCCCTATTTAAATGTCCAAAATGCCCTCTACTAATCTATTTGATTTAAATTAGGAATGGGTTAAAGGTTGAGGTCAATTTAGTCTAGTTTTAAGTCTCTAATTAAACTAAACTTATCCATAAATAATTAGTCTAACTACTAACTAAAATTAATATCATGTGGACTAAAGTTAATATCATATGGGCCATGCCTAACTAGTGTGTGGGTCCTACTAGAGTCAAACTACCCCCCGGGTCCCTGTTTCAAGTCGGATTGAGTTAAAATTCGAACCCGACTCAAATAACCCCAAAATAATATAATCAATAATAAAATAAATTTCAACCCCAAAATAATATCATAAATATTAAAATAATTTTCAAAAATATTCAAAAATATAAAATGATAAAAATACCCATGTTTCTGAAAACTGGGGGTGACACGTCCCTCCAACCACAATGCTAATTGGTATTCCCTGACTAGTGGACCATCTTCTTCTCCTGGCAGCCGCTCTTCTTGACAAATTTGCAGAATCCAAGGCCACTGCCAAAAAGTGCCCCTCCTTTCGGCTGGTTCCAGTTTCCTCATCCAACAACTACTCCACTCCTCTACCAAATCACTCTACTTCACTATGGCAACCACGTGCACATTATGCAACTAGTTCATCTCCTTCTCCAACATGGCTCCTGGACAGTGGAGCTTCTCATCATGTCACCTCTGATCTCACCAACCTCTACCTCCATACTCCCTACACCGGCTTGGATGACATAATGATTGGAGATGGCTCGAATCTTCCAATCACCCACACAGGTTCCACCTCTCTCACAACAACCTCTCATAACACCTTTCACCTCAATAATGTTCTTTGTGTTCCTGCAATGAAAAAGAATCTCATTTCCATTTCACAGTTTTGTATTACAAACAATGTTTCTATTGAATTCTTACCATCTTCCTTTATTGTGAAGGAATTTGCACGGGAGCTGCACTACTGAAGGGCTACACTAAAGATGGTGTATATGAGTGGCCAATTTCTTCTCCAATTCTTGCCTTCTCCAACATAAAGACCTCTCCCTCTGAGTGGCATCATAAGCTCGGACATCCAGCTTTTTCCATTTTGAAGCACATCGTTCTCAACAATAAACTAGGCTCCTCTTCATCTCTATCATCTGATTTTCTTGTAATGCATGTTTATGCAATAAAAGCCATAAATTGTCCTTCTTCAAATCAACAATCTTCTCAGCTCACCCTCTTGACATAATTTTCTCTGATGTTTTGACCTCACCAATAATCTCCAATGAAGGGTTTAAATACTATGTCATATTTCTTGATCACTTCACCAAATATGTTTGGCTTTATCCTCTAAAACAAAAATCATGTCAAACCGATCTTTATTCGGTTCAAAACCATTGTTGAAAAATACTTTGACAGACACATCAAGACCCTATACTACAATGGTGGTGAATACATCGCCCTTGCTAACTTTCTTGCCGAAAATGGCATCTCTCATCTCACTACACCACGTCGCACACCTGAGCATAATGGCTTCTCTGAAAGACGTTATCTTCACATTGTTGAAACTGGTTTAGCCTTACTTACTCATGCCTCACTTTCTCTAGCTTACTGGTCTCACGCCTTTGCTACCGCAGTTTACTTAATCAATCGAATGCCTACCCAACTCTCAATCTCTCATCTCCATTTGAAAAGATATTCGGAACAGCTCCTAACTACTCAAAATTACGAATTTTTGGTTGTCTTTGTTACCCCTGGCTTAGACCATATACCACTCACAAACTAGATTCACGTTCCAAACCATTTGTCTTCATTGGCTATTCTCTAACTCAAAGTGCCTATCACTGCCTTGATCCCTCAACTTCTAAAGTGTATGTCTCTAGACATGTTAAGTTTGTTGAGTCCTCGTTTCCATTCATACATCTATCCACTCTTGCACCTTGTTCTCAACCCAACTCCATTGCCACTTGGATTCCACAACCCATCCGTGTATCTACTACATCTCTGCTCACGCCACACCATACACCATCTGCAGTTGACACTACGTACTCAGCAGCTCTCTAGTGAAGCTCCAGTGCCACTCTCCATGCCCAACACCTCAGCTGAACCCTCCTCATCGGAACACGTACCTCTGATACCTTCTCCCCAGTCCACAACCAACATTCCCCTACCTGCGACTCAACCCCAGGCCTCTTCACAAAATGATCACTCGAGCCAAGAATAACATCCACAAACCTCTCAAAAAAATGAACCTTCACACTCAACTCTCCACACCCACTGCCCTTGAACCAACTACAGTCGCACAAGCTCTAAAAGATCCTAAATGGCGTGAAGCTATGTCTCAAGAGTATGATGCTCTAGTCAAAAATGGAACTTGGCAATTGGTTCCCCCAGGTACTCCCCAGAATCTAGTAGGATGTAAGTGGATATTTCAAATTAAACGCAAACCTAGTGGTTCTATTGACAGGTTCAAAGCTCGCCTTGTGGCCAAGGGCTTTCATCGACGTCCTGGCATAGACTATCATGACACATTCAGCCCTGTGGTTAAACCAACCTCCATACGAGTTGTGCTTAGTCTAGCAGTGAGTCGTGGTTGGTCCCTATGACAACTTGATGTCAACAATGACTTTCTTCAGGGTAGCCTCTCTGAGGATGTCTACATGTCACAACCACCCGGATTTGTTGATCAGGACAATCCAACACATGTGTGTCACCTCAGGAAAGTAATCTATGGCCTGAAACAAGCTCCTCGGGCCTGGTATCAAGAATTGAGAAATTTTTTTGTCTTTTGGGTTCCAGAACTCACATGCTGATGCCTCTTTATTTGTCTTCAACACTGCTGGTTGTATTTTGTATCTACTTGTTTATGTAGATGATATTATCCTTACGGGTAACTCCACTGTCGCAGTCAATCAATTTGTGACAGCTATTGCTCAGCAATTTTCCCTTAAGGATCTTGACCCTTTAAACTACTTTCTGGGCGTCCAACAAATATGGTATGTTACTCTCTCAACGGCGATATATTCACTACAGCAGATATGGGATACGATAGCGTGCTCAAAATGCTATAGAATGCCTATCATAGCGTATTCTGTCCGCTATAAATGTCCCCGCTATAATTGTTCCATGTACCAGAACGCTATAAAGTTATACGCTATTGATGGATTATAGCGTTCCATGGCGCTATAGACAGGTTATAGCATTTAAGAATGCTATACCAACGTTATAGCATTTAAGAACGCTATAGGACAGTAATAGCATTCATGAACGCTATTGAGTTACTATAACGTCCATGAACGCTATAGACTTGTTATAGCATTGACAAATGCTATAGAGTTTACATAGCATTTACGAACGCTATAGTTTCTTAATAATGTTTGTTAACGCTATAAATTATTTATGGCGTTCGTGAACGGTGTTGATTTTTAATTGCGTTCATGTATGTTATTGTTTGTTAATAGCTTTTCGATGCAAATTAGTTTTTATAGCGTTTCTTTCGCGCTATTATATGTGCACCAATAGCATGTCAGAATGATATTGCAGAATACATTAGTGTAAAAAATAATTCACATCAGAATAGTATTGCAGCACATTAAAATAGCATTGCAGATATAAAAGAATGCCACAAATATCTATTGCATATATACAAAGAATGCGGGTATTCAAAAATGTAAATGTTTCTCGACGACTCAATCACAGAATAAATTCCGAACATAAATAAATTCATTAATTTCACTGTCAAGAACATTCAAAATTCTTCATAATTTCTCCAAAATTAAACATTAACAGCATAGTCAGTGTTTAATTGTTTCCATACATATATCCAAAATGTTGCATATCCAAAATTTAGTTCGAACCCTTCGAGCCTATCCACAACCAAAGCTCCTCAGAAATCCTCTTACTTCATCCAACCTACACAAATATAGGGGGAAAACATTAGTGTTCCTGGTTAATAAACAAGCAGTTGAATTTATGAGTTAGCTATCAATAGAAAATTGCCTAAAATTGGAAATAATTTGTTGTTTGAATATTGTCGGTGTGAATAATTGGAAATAATTTATTGAGAAAAGTGATCCCAAACAAGTGGAACAAGTATTCATGATAATGCTTCCACCAAGAAGTTAATGCAAATGTTTTATCATAATAGATTACATGAAAATAAAGTTCAAGAACCATACCACAAGCTGGGCTCGCATTGTCTCCAATAAACCAACCAATCCAGGAACACGTTGACTCTTGATTCTCCACAAGCCCGAGGGGTTGGAATCTCCTAGCATAAACTAATTTTAGTATCCCCTTGACTCTTGATTTCCCTACTCTTTTTGAACCGTATCTACTTCAATGGCACCCCTAGGTATTGATCATGAAAACAAGCTCAATTAGAAGTATTCAATGCATTCATAATCACTGCATCAATACAGAATTACTACTCTGCCAACAGTTTCCAAACATAATTTAAATTACACATATTCCTTCAGACCTGTTGGATGAACTTGTAATCCGAGGATGGACACGGACTTCTCCTACTGTGCGAGGGAAGAGCAGAGACTAGAGACTAATTCCAGAAAAGGAAGTTGTTCACGAGATATAACTTAACAAAACCAACTAAATCTTTCTTGCTCTATATATATCAGAGAGGGTATCAGAGATTATTATGAGACAAACCCTAGGGACCATGCTAGGTCCCCAAATTTCAGCAATATACTCACAAGAAGAAATAATAGGAAACAAAACCAACTAAAGCATAAAGCCAACTAATATTTAATGATTTAATATTATAAAAATTATCCTCACTTAAAGTTACCAACTATGTACCTCAGTGGATGTGAAAGTCTTCCATTGTGAAGGCTCATTCAAAGCGGTAAGTGTCAACAAGGAAGACATTTCCTGCAAGGCCCTTCATAAAAAAATAGTATTAAGAGAGCAAACCTTAATCACAAAATGGTTTATAAACATAAATTCAGACAAGTAATAACTCTAAAATTAAGTTATTATGGTACAGTTTTAGCCCTCCAACCTAGCAAGCTACCTAATCACTCGAGCTGAAGCCACTTAGATTGTAAACTCTAACATTTAAAAATAAGCTGAGCTTCTACGTCTAACAAAAATAATTGGCATCAATATATCACAAGTAGATGGCAATACCATCACTTGATGCAAGATACAATGAAATAATGAGATCATAAAGTCAATCAGCATACAGCAGTAGCCGCAGAAGTGAATCATATGAACTTGTAGTAGTTGAACTGTTCACCATTCTATACCGGAAAGAAAGAAATAATAAAAATAACACCGATCATGAAGTTTTGGCAAATGAGCCATGGAACCATCATCATCATCCACCACCTCACACAGAACCGCAACAGGTGGTAACCCTGCAAGTATAGCAAGATCAACAGATGCTTCTCTATGTCCAGCTTTTTTTAGTACACCTCCCTCCCTGTACTTTAGAGGGAAAATATGGCCAGGGCGATTAAAAGTGTCAGGTTTAGAGCTAGGAGATGCAAGAGACAAAACTGTCTTTGCTCTGTCTTTAGCAGAAACCCCAGTTGTTGTACCCTCTTTAGCGTCCTATATAAGCACAACAAGAGCAATCATATCTTAATAGAATACATAGTAATATAGCATAATTATTAAGTCAATATTTTATATTGTTGATGTATTATTGACTTAGATAACCCTACTATTAGGATGTAATAGAATTTATGTTTACCTAAAGACAAATTGGTTGCACAAAAGCCACAGTAAAATTCTAGTCTTATTTTCACAGGTAATTGAAGCTTCAAAGTCCCGAGGTTCAAAGTATCGGTATCGGAATCGATATCGGACCATTCCTATGAGTATCGGATCGGCGGTATCTGCAATATCGGCGATTTCGGATCGGAGTATCGGATTTTTTGTTGTTAGAAAGAAAATAATTATTAATAAATTGTTAACATTTTAGTGAATATATTTTATACATTTAGGAATAATTTGAAGTATTTTGAGTGTTGTTTCGTAGTATGTTTCAAAATAAATGGTATAGTAGTCACCCTTGCCGATTGGTTTACATGCGATAGATAAGTTTTCATATTTTACATACTTTTACAACCTTACTATGCTTTTTACCCTTGTTGATTGGTCTTTTTCGTTTAACTTTTTTTGCCGAATTTATCGGAAAAGAGACCTCCAATGTCGGTATCAGTCAGTATCGAGTATCGGTTGGTATCAGATCGGGACATGTCAAACCGTTTCGGCATCGGCCGTATCAGATTGGTATCGGCCAATACTGTAAACTATGCTTCAAACATATGAAACCACCACGGTTCTAAACAAAAATTTATTTCATCTCACAAAATATAAAGAGGGGGTCCGCAAAGAAACTTTTGGTAGCTTTAGCAGAAAATTTAGAACTAAATTAACAGCATTTTTTTTGCTTATAAGAAGTGTACTATATAACTGAGAGGAGGTATGCCGACAATTCAAAACCTTTAACATACTATACTGAAATAAAACAAAAAGAAGTGGCAGGCTACTTTAGCTCTAAAGGTGGTGACATAATCCCAATGGTCTAGTATACAATATCATTCAGACTTTAAAAGAAGAAAACAACATTATATATAATACATAACAGTCAAAGAGTTGTCCAGTCTATAATGCTAGTTTTCTATAATGAGCATCAAATAACCAGGATTCAACAAGACAAAATTACATACCACTGAAATAGTAAAAGTAGTACAGAGCTTCTCCTCATTTTGTATGTGTTACCGTCAGGGGAAAATTTAACCGGTCAACGTCTTCCCCTTTCATGCTCACACACACGATTCCAGTCCCGTGCCTCATAATGTAAGCCATAGCATCTGGCGTGACAAATGATGTAGCCATTGTACGGTCTCCTTCGTTCTCTGTCTTCGTCATCTACAACAATCACCAGCTGCATGATTGTCTCATATTAGTTATGAGACACAAAAACATCTAGTACCAAGTAACATAGAGGCAATCATAACTAACCTTGCCTTGACGAATGTCCTTAATGGCCTCTGTGATCGAAGAAAAGCCTTCTGTAGGAGCATCTAGATTGGGATTATCATCGAATGCAGAAAATTCATCAATTTCAGGAGCCAGATCAGCCACATCTGTTCCAACCACTACATTATTCGCTTGAAGCATGCTACTGATAGATACACTTTTCTCTCCAATGATTGTAACAGTAGGGTAAGATCCAATATCATCATCACCAGTTCTTGGTATGGTTTTGAATCCACCATCCACTTGCAAATTAAAGCATGTAGCTCTCCAGACGATGATTGGTATCAGGTTTGATGCTTTCCTCCTCAAACTAGAAGGATTAAGGAATTGTAATCCTCTGAACTTCCCAGAGTGGCTATAGCCCTTGAAGATACAATTGTATTATATATGTGCCTAAGAGAACTAGTAAAAATATTGTTTAACAAAAATATACTTCTTGCTCTCATTTACATGCTATATTGTATGGACACAAACATGACACAATATAGACAGCGGTATGGGCACTGGCTATTTTGGCATGTGTGGCAGGGGTAGAACATGGACATCACCGATTCTCGGAGCGCCATGCTCATTACAAGCTTTCCCCAATTAAAAACAATATCGATGGTAGAGGCTCTCACAGTAACAGAAAATTTCAAGCATTAATGACAACCCATTCGTTTATAGAACTTTGATGATAATTATGTTTACTCCTAAATGTAAAAGAAAGCAAACAGGCACACAAAAAAAACCCTGTTATTCTAAATAGATAAAAATACGCTTAACTTCTTCAAACCACATTAGAAGCACATTATTGTTTAGTGTAGAAGGCTAGATGTAGCTCGCATGTACACTTCTATAGGAAAATGTAGGATAATTTAGTTAAAGAAATGGTCAACAACTATAGTACAAGAATTAGTCCTCCAAACACTAGATCATCTCCTTTTGTTCAGAAGCTAGTAATATGAAACTTTTCTGATCGACTTCTTGATCTTATTTACATTCTGGTTCACAGAATATCCTGGTAATCATACTACACGAATCACAAGGTGATAGAGGACATCATGCTTTATAAGTAAAATGGCTAATTATTAAATGAAAATGTTTGGCATGCCTCATCTTCTAAAGTTCATGCTTTATTTCAAGTAAAACAGCCCCGGTGGTTAGGGCTGTAAAATAGACAAAGCAGTCCGTTGTCCGTACGAGTCTGGCTCGATAAATGGTTCGACCGCGAGCCGAACGAACAGAACTTGGACATTCTTTTTGGTCCATTTGAAAATCGGATCCGGACACATCCAAACTGAGGAAAGAAGAACCTAGAATAAGGTAATGCTTTATTGAGGTGGAAATAGAAAAATTATGGCAATCTTACGCTGGTCGTAGGCGGAAATAGAAAAATTATGAAAAAATCACTTGTGTAAACTGGGGGAAAATGAGAACAAAAATTATACTGCACAAATATACGGAAAAATTATGCATACATATAACATATGGAAATAGAGAGGCATGGTGAAATTAAAAAATTAAACAAAAAATAGAGGAAATAGAAAGAACCTTCCTTCCTCGATGGATGATGGCAAGCCCTTCAAACCCTTCCTTCCTCGATGGATCGCGATCTTCAAACCCTTTCGAGATGGTGATCTTACGCTGGTCTGCGATCGGAAGTGGATTCGATGGCCAAAAGATTGAGGAAGGGAGGTGAAATATTAATTTGGAGGGAGATTGAAAGTCTCTGGAGGGAGAATAAATTTTACGAGGAGGGGGGAGGAGGATTGGTAAGTTTGGAACGGTTAGGTTTGGTTGTACATATATAGAAAAAAATTTATTTGTTTGCTTATTTAGTAATTACGTGAGATGCATATGGGTGCAATCGCAATTTGAAACATATTTAGAATTCTAAAAAAGTGTATTTGAATAAATATTATTCTAAAAATTATATATATATATATATATATATATATTATAGGAACGTTTTTTTTTTGCTCCGGAACATATCTAATATGTTCCAGAACCTAGGAACAAAAAATAAGTGTTTCAAATTGAAAAATACCTAGCGTTTCTAATTTGCCATTTTGGTGTAGTGACTATAAGATGCCTCACGAAAAATCCAAATAATTTCTCAAGAAAACTCCAAATAATCTATCAGTCGGTCGGTCGGGCTTTAGGATTTTCGTGAGGGGAGAGAGACAGAGAGAAGAAGATGAGGAAGAGGGAGGGTTTCGTGACGGGAGCGTTACCTGAGGAAGAGTGAGGGTTTCGTGACAGAGAGAAGGAGGGGGAGGGTTTCCAGAAGGGGGAGGGGTTTTCATGACAGAGAGAAGGAGGGGGAGGGGTTTTCTGTTTGGCGCGCGGGTTATGAGGAGTTGAAGGTATTGTTTGGGAAGAGAGGAAAATGGGGGGAAGAAAAATTTTGAGGGAAAAATGGGAGGAAAATTAAAAGTAGTGGTGTTTGGGAAGAGGGAGGGGAATTGAGGGAAAGGAATGTGGGAGAAAATTTATGTGGGTCCCACTCAAAAAATTTCTCCCAAAAGTAGGAGAAAAATGGAGAGAGATAAGAGGATTGTGGAATAAATTACCCAACTACCCTCCAATAAAGTAGTTATTAATTATGATTTGAAAAAATCAAGGACTAAATGGTAATAATATCTTTCTCCATAATAAATAAAATATTATTTTAAAATTTTTCTTCCCCTACTTTTTGTTTATCCAAACAAGTGAAGGAAAAATTAATTTTACCTTCATTTTACTCTCCTCCATTTTTCTTTCTCTCAAATTTTCCTCTCCCTCCCCTGCTAGGTTCCCAAACACAGCGGAAGGGTTGGAGGAGAATACATTAAGGTTTTTTCAAACATAAGACATAGCATTTTGCTATGAATGGTACCGATTTAATTTCTAAAAATCCAACAGACGGGATCGCCCGCTATCGAGAACGCTATAAATTATAAAGCAAAACTGAATCGCTCCTATAATTTTTTTTAATATAAAATAGAAAACTCTGTTGCTTCTCCCATGATTGAAACAGTAGATAGTTCAATTGTGAGCATTCGATTAACTCGGTTAACCGAACCGAATTACCAAATACTGAATTCGACCGAAAATCGAATAACAAAATTGAAACCAACCGAAATATCCTGTACCGAGCCAAACCGAACAGAATAAATCTGTTCGATTTTCAGTTTATTTGGTTTAACCAATATTTCAGTTTATTTATAATTTTTTTTGGTCAATATATATAGTAACTAAATATATAAAGATATATTTCGTATATATATTACTAAATTTTCTTATTCGGTTTACCAGGGAGAGAAATTTTACATAAAATTTCTGAAAGGTTAGTGGGATTAAACCGAAACCGAATCCCAAAACTGAAACCGAATAAAAAATTTTAGTATTTTCGAAACTGAAACGGAACCGAATTTTTTTCAAACCGAACCGAATCTCTTATTCGATTAGGTTCGATTCGGATTTCGGTCTAAAAACCGAATAATGCTCACCCCTAGACATACGGGCATAGCAACGTTCAAAAAAAAATATACCTTTAATAGCGTTCATAACACGCTATATAAAGTTCTGTTAACAGCACTGCATAATGAACGCTATTGATAATGACATTCTAAAAGCAGGAAGGCTTCAACGCTATAGATAAACTGTTATTGTATGAACGTTTAATAGCACTTCAATATGAACGCTATGGATGATTATATTATAATTGTAGGGAGGCTCGAACGCTATAGATAAACTGCTATTGTATTATATTTTAATAGCACTGCGGAAGGAACGCTATTAATGATGACATTCTATAGCAGGGAGACTTGAACGCTATAGATAAACTGCTATTGTATGTCCTATTTGTTGTAGTGATTATGGATCTTCTATCTCAGACAAAAATGACTGATGCCAAATCAGTTCTCACTCCCATGCCCACAAGTCCTTCTCACATGTTGAATTCCGGAACTCAACTTCCTGATCCATCTGAGTATCGTCAAGTGGTGGGCAGCCTACAATATCTCCTAATTACACGGCCAGATATAGCCTTTGCTGTCAACAAACTCTCTCAATATATGCATTGTCCAACCACGGACCATTGGTCCTTTGTCAAGAGGCTCTTACGCTATCTGGTTGGTACCATTGATGAGGGTCTACAAATTTATCATACCTCCTCCATCAGTTTACATGCCTTTACTGACTCCTCTCTAAGTTTAAATGCATTTTCTGATGCTGATTGGGCTGGAGACAAAGATGCTTTCTGCTCCACAGGGGCTTATGTTGTCTATCTTGGCAAAAATCCTGTATCCTGGAGTTCCAAAAAGCAAAAGACTGTTGCACAATCATCAACTAAGGCAGAGTATCGTTTTGTTGCCAATACTGCTCCTGAACTAAATTGGCTTTGTTATCTTTTATCAGATCTTGGTATTTCACTTCCCTCATGTCCAGTAATTTACTGTGATAATGTTGGGGCCACCCAACTCTGTTCAAATCCGATTTTTCACTCAAGAATGAAGCATGTTGCCATTGATTTTCATTTTATTCGGGATCAAGTTCAAAGTGGTGCTCTTCGTGTTGCTCATGTTTCCTCTGAAGATCAAATTGCTGATGCTCTCACCAAGCCTCTTCCAAGACCGGTTTCTTCAACTCAATTCCAAGATTGGCCTGCTTTCCCGCACTCCATCTTGAGGGGGTATAATAGAAGAAGATCAGTATATGCTGTACCCTTGGCCTTAGGAGTTTGTTATGACTCATTCCTATGTGCTAATTCGTTAAACTTTACTAGCAGCATCTTTCACTTGTAGACCTCCTTGTATTTAGGATTTGTAACAACCTCATTAGCTATCAGTTGTACTCCTCCTCTGTATATATTCAGCTACGGGCTTAATGAAGATGAATAAGAAATAAAGCCTATTCCATCATTATTCTGTCACTATATTATACTATTTAATTTATTTTTTCAAGTTAAACCACATGTTTAACAAATTTCTAAGACTAATCGACTTCAAAGACACCGAATTGGTATAGAACTCGTCAAATACCATCTCATATTTTATACACAGACAAGACAAATCATTAAAACCAACACTAATTCTTGTGCTCCCATAGGCGCTCCGGATATTAGACAGCCAGTAGCTCCTAAAGTATGGAGACGAGACCGCCATTAAGTTTGGTGATATAGGTGTTTTTTTTTATGGTGGTCTAGTGTTTGTAGTGCCATTTTTTTGGGGCAGTTCTTGTGTCCATTACGTTATTGTCTTTGGCGACTTGTATCTTCGTCTGAATTATACGGAAGTTATTACCGCGTTTCTAATATCTAGCTTTGGAGTTGGCTAGAAAACATGTGGCAAGCATCGTTCCTGACTGAGCTTTCTGGCATATGCAAATCACTGGAATTTCTCAGGTCTAAATGCATTTGGATCTTGCTAAAATATTGTCGAAGATGTAACTACAGCCTCAGGTTGCAGACCTGTTGGTTTTTGATGCGTGTGATTAGTAAATTCTCTGCTCCAACTCCACCACCACGTTCAATCCAAATTCTCAGCTGGATAAAGGTTGAGCATTAGGATCTTTTTGATGGTATATTTTGAGGAATAGGCAAAATGAGGACTTGGTTCTTATGATTCTAGCATCTGAAGCATAGTTGCGGTATCGGTCGATATCGATCCGATACGGTCGATATCAAAAAGGAATTGGCATGTTCTAATTTGATACCAATCGATATCGATATTGACCGATATTGACATTGGAGGTATCTTTTCCAGTCAAATCGAAAAAACAAATTGGACGAAAAAACAATCAACAAGAGTGTAAAAGTACGAACAGAATATAAAAGCATGTAAAGAAATTTTTTATCTATTGCAGGTAAATCAATCGGCAAAGTAACTATTATTTCATTCAATTTGAAATGATGACTACTATTTTATTCAATTTAAATTAAAACTACTAGGAAATAAGAAATACTTAAAGATGTCCAAATGTAGAAAAAAAATTATTATTATTTTCTTTTCAATATCCAAAATATTTGATGCTCTGATTCGTTGATAGTGCTGATACCGTCGATTCGGTACTCATATGAAAGATTCGACACCGATTATGATATCCATACTGCGAACCTTGGTCTGAAGTGAGTTAATTGTTTGATTTAACTTTGCAGGCCATTGAGTATTTTGAGAAGCTCCTACGTGCAACTTAGATGTTATATGCTCAATTCTAGTTTACAAATAGCTGTTAGGCTAAAGCTTGTATACTTATTTCTATTGATTGAAAGAAACAGTCAGGTTTAATGGGGAAATATCATGTTTTAGACCATATTTTTTACTTACTTCTAGGATTCTTGTATATTTTTCTGTGGCAATTCAAATTACAAATTGGAACTTGTTCATGCCAACTACGGAACTGCTCTAGTTCCAAG
Organism: Iris pallida; assembly: GCA_029216955.1. Taxonomy (NCBI): domain Eukaryota; kingdom Viridiplantae; phylum Streptophyta; class Magnoliopsida; order Asparagales; family Iridaceae; genus Iris; species Iris pallida. The sequence continues at coordinate 11,503,129 of JANAVB010003000.1, read as the reverse complement.
TTCAAACTTGCATGTTTAATTAGACGAGTATAAATATACGTCTATACACGTATTTTACAAATTATTATTGAGAAAACTAAAATATTGTTATTGTTGTGAAAATGAGAGAGAAAGAGAAAAAATTGGTAGTCAGAAATATGTACGCAATTTTTCTCATTGATAACATGTATAGAGAGAATGAGATAGAAGTCGTTGTGGGTATGGATAAGAGCATCCATATTTTGATTTTTTCGAATCATAACACTCCTCCTTGGATGTCCGCCTTAATTATTGTCTCATTAAAAACTTTTCTAAAAAAAATTATTTGTAAAAAATTCATAGAAAGAAAAAAGTACAATAATATTCTTCAGGAATATGATTCTTCAGGAATCCAAGTGGATGCGACTTACACTGCTCTCGTTAAAAATCTTTCGAAGAGAAAACCCGGTGGAAAAAAAAATCTCAACGAAGGTAAAGAGTACAATGCGCAAAGACATGCTTCAAGATGTCTCCATTAGTATCTTCAGGATGCTTGCATCTACATGATGCTCCCCCTTAAAAATATTATATTCTTCTTACATCAATTCAAAATAAAAAAATCAACCCCCAATACAATTTAAATATTACATCTCACACCGACACTTTATTTGTCTATACATTTATACTCATATCCATATAAGAGGTTTCAGACTTTATTTGTGATTCCTGAAAGCTCGCAACTACCCCTGATATGTTGAACTGTTGAAAACGTAGTCATGCACATCCTTTGTTTGCTTTGATGAAATTGCCGCAGTGATTTGATTTATTCTCTCTAAAATACCTGCAACATTATTTATAAAACATATCGTGTTTGTGGTATCCCCTTAATTAGTATCAGATAAACATCATTCATCTGCATATCTTATTAGACCAAAACATTCATTAAGAATAATTTACGTGCCTAATATTATTCTATAAAAATATTATGTTCAGTGAATGACAATAAAAAAATATTCTTTAAATGTGGTATTTCAAGACCTAAAACATGTTCCTTTGGTTATAAAAATCCTATTGACCTGACCATTATAGATATATCATTCATATTAAATCTCTACATAAGATTTATAGTAGATCTCTTCTAGAGATTCATCTTTTCATGAGATTACATGAGATCTCTTTTGGAGATTTATCTTTATCTCTTCTGAAGATTCCTCTCTTTGGAAGACTTTCGATGTCTTCAGGAGATTTTTGATCACTTCGGAAGATTTTCGATCTCTACGAAAAAAAAATTCGATCTCTTCGAAAGATTTTCGATCTCTTCAGGAGATATTATCATATTTTCTATCCTTTCAGTAAATTTTCTCTTCATGAGGTATACTATAATCTCTTCAGGAGATCTTCTCTTCAGAAGAAAGATCTCTTCAGGAGATACTCTAATCTCTCCAGGAGATCTTCTCTTCAGGAGAAAAAGGTTTTCTCTTCAGGAGGTACTTTAATCTCTTCAGAAGATCTTCTTTTCAGGATAAAGATGTCTTCTCTTCATGAGGTACTCTATAGACAACCATTTTGATGAATTTGTTCAGAGATTTCTTTATAAACTCAATGAGCCTATTCTCATGGATGGTTTAATCAATATATGGCTCATTTGTAGATCTTTCGGGGATAACATGGTAATATTAAATCCTTCAAGGATATACCTGAAAAGTTTCAATCCTTCGGAGATTTCATGTATATCTTAAGTCTAGGTTATCATGATCGAAGAATATATTTATTCATATTATATTCATAATTGTTTCGAGAATCCTTGAGCTAACATTACTCTATACACGGATCTCTCTATTTTTCACAATCATCCATTTAAACCTATCAGGTTTATTCTTTTGGGTTTTGTACTATAAGATCAAATACTCCAAGTTATGCGAGAGATGTCACATGTTTTTGTCATAGTCGTATCCAATTATTCAATTTACTTTAACTATTTATACATTTCTTAATATTTCTTCTCTAATTAAGTATTAATATTTTACTATAATAAGAAGGATCTAATAATTTAATTAGATTTATTTCATATATGAATATTGCATGAAAGTCCATGATTTAATTTTGCAATTATATTTTGATTTACCAACTCATTTAGCTTAGGTGTCATCATTTGAAGGTAGGTGGCATTATGTAAGGAGAGGCGGCAACCACCAAGCCATGTGGCACTTGTGCATGAACAAGAGAAACCCCCATATGACACCTAACCCCTTCCATCATCTCCTTCCTTTATTTCTTCCTTCCACTCTTCTTCCCTCTCCATTTTCTTCACTCCACTTCACCACCACCACACCTCTCCTCTCTTCCACTTCCCCAAAAATCTAGGAATTTTGTGGAGAGATAAATCTAGGTCTAATTTCAGGAACCGAGGCAAGTCCTCCCCTACCTATATTAATTACATATAATTTCTAATGAAATTGTAGAAGCTATATCACAAGTATTACACTCAAGTAATGTAAATCTGGAATTATTTTCCTGTACAGTTTTATTGTGAGACTGTTTTGACCGAATAAACTTCTCTAAAATAAAAATATGTCTAAACGAGTTATCTAGGAAATTCGACGCCGTTTCCGAAAATATATAATATGATGGTATTATGATTTATGTACTAGGAGCTACAGGCCGTGCAACATGGATACAATATTCTGGAACGATATTCTGGAATTTGTTTTACAGTATTTTTCGGATCAGTTTTGATCTAGCAGACGTTATTAAAATTGAAATATGTCTAAACGAGAATCAAAGAGAACTCGATAAGCTTTTCTACGATATATAATACGATAGGGTTTGAGTTTATATGGTAGAAGTTATGGGTCGTACAACATAGGTGCACAATTCTGGAATTGAATCAGGAATCCAGTGTACACATAATTTTCTACGACAGATTTGACCTATTAAATCATGTCAAAATGAGAATATGTATGAACAAAAATCGAAGAGGATTCGATAAGCTTTTCTGCCGTATATAATATGATAGTATATAGATGTATATATTAGGAATTATTAACCGTACAACATCATCGTTGAAAGCTGAAAACAATTTTTGTAATTTAAGGACACAGCAACTTTGTATCCTAATTTTGACCTATTAAACTTTATCAAATCTAAAATGTGTAAACACGTGTTTCGTAGAAAATTTGATAAGCTTTCCAACAATATATAATATGATGGTATTCAGATTTATATGATAGGAGTTATTTTATTTGCAAGTAGAGGATACATGTTTGGGATTTTGGACAACTTAGTTTTGTGTTTTTATATAATTCTTATCTACTATATTGACTGCGCGTGACCGGTGTAGAGTTGCTCCACCGAAGGGTTCGGCTTACCCGGTCTTTTGATATATATATATATATATATATATATATATATATATATATATATATATATATATATATATATATATAGTCTAAAATATATATATATATATATATATATATATATATATTTTAGACTATATATATATATATATATATATATATATATATATATATATATATATATATATATATATATATATATATTGTCTATTGTCTATTGTAAAAATTTTGGGTCAACAAATACAAAGGAGACTCTGCCGAAATTTTCAATAATTTCGGAAGTTAGCCAAGTTAGAGAATTCCTGGATTAGGAAAACCTAATTGAATAATCTAAGTTTATATCTTCCTAGTCACAAGATATTACCATATGAAGTGTTGTCTTTGACACACGAGATGGTAAAATAAGTTGAACAATTCCTTGCCAACGATTATTACCATATGGCGTGTTGTTCCGACACACGAGATGGTAATGAGTTGGATAATCTCTTGCCAACAAGATATTACCGTATGACGTATTGTCTTTGACATACGAGATGGTAATTGAGTTGGAACATGATATTAGACATAGGAGTCAATAGACTATTGTCTGTGTTTGTAGTTGCATCATGGGGTGAGAGAGAACAACTGGATCAAATCTATCGAAATCCCTGCAATATAATAACAACATAAAAAATTAATCAGTAGTCTCGCATATGTAAGGCCTTGCGATGTCGGGGGTGAGGCCTAGCTCACCAACAGAGAACAGTCCAGTAAATTTCGAGAATAAAATCGGAATTTAAAAAGTTAATGTATACAAGTTTTCTACATGATGTGGGGGGGGTCGGATCTAAGGCACCGTACCCAATCAGATACCACCTGGTCCCGGTTAAATGGGATTATTATCGAAAAAATAGAGAATGATCGTGATCCAAATGTGTTCTCTAAACTGCATCATCATATAGGAAAATTGACTATGATTGTGGTAGTGAATTTAGGTTGTTGTGATTGTGACGGTAGTCGTTATTTATGAATTATTAGGATTTAATCGTAGGACGAACACTAAGAAAATTCACTAGAATGAGATCTAGTCAGAGTCAAATTTCACTACCAAAATATGTCGATTATGCGACGGCCCGATATGTCGTCCGTCCGTCGGCAATTTGTATTAGCGACCGATCACTGACGGATCTTGGCCAAAATAATCCGTCGGCAATCAGCTCGTCGCTTATAATGATCCGTCGCTTAGCAGTCGTCAAGCGACGACATAGCGACGGTTTTCGACTTCACAATACGAAGCAGTAGCGACGACTTTCCAACTGTCTTTCGTCCATTTCAGGAATTAAATACTGAACTGTGTAGAGGCTAGCGACGTAGTGGTCCGTCGGTAAACCGTTGTAATAGCGTATCAGAGTGTATCGTTCCGTCACTATTCCGTCGATCGCCATCGCTAACAAAGGACGGATTAGCGACGGAATACTGACGGAGTATCCGTCGACCATGGGTTGGAAATGCTTGGCATTTCCAGAACCATGGCGACGGATGAGTCGTCACCATTCCGTCGAACTATATACCACCAGAAAGTCGCCGACGGATATTCCGTCGACCACCCGTCGATACTTGGAAACATTTGCAAATCTCCAGTTAGCGACGGATATTCCGTCGAACAGTAGTCGAAAACTGGAAATATCCGTCGCCAACCGGTCACTAGTCCGTCGTTAAATGAGATTTTTTTAAAAAAAATTGCAGCACTTTCCCTGTTCGCAAAAATATGCATAAACCAAACCAATATATAATGCACACCAATTATCCAACAATCACATAGACTAAATATATAATGCACACCAATTATCCAAGAATCACATAGACCAAATATGTACATACAAATTTAATGCACACCAATTATCCAAGAATCATATAGACCAAACTAAATTAATATAAAATAGACATCAATTATCCTGAAGAGTAACCTAATATCCGTCGTTATAATCCGATCGTAGCACAAATATTCCAAAATTTTCACAAATATTCCAAAATTCCAAAATACATAGAAAAATCGACTTTGGCCTCAGCAAAGATCGCAAGTCAGACGATGAATCCTTACAGCCAGGGATGATAGTTGCGTTGAGGCATGTACCATTCTATCAGCCACTTTGCATACGAAAGCTCAATCTGGTTGAGGTCTTCTGTAGGGATAGGAGGGTCGGTCCCGATGCTACTACTCTCTGACGGTGGCTCCTCCTTAACTTCAACCTTGGGAGCAATCTCTTCCCTGATGGTCATCGATTCTTTCTTGACCTCGACCTTTGGTAACACCTCCTCCTTAACAGTCACCGGCTCTTGTTTGACGATGGGGACTTCCTCCGTGTCGACCTCCAAGGGTTTCTTGCCTCGGCCCCTTACTCGACTAGCAGTACCACCTCGGCGAGTCCTAGGAGCCATCTCTCTAACAACAGAAATTTTCATATAGGCTAAAGAAATTTACTCAAATTATAAAAAAAATAAGAAGTTTATCGAAATTTTCAGCCACAGATGATATCCACCTCGGGGAGTCTTGAGAGCCTTCTCCTCTCCTCCACCATGGCTCCGGACCAATCTGCTCCTCCCTACTTCCCTTCTTCTTATTTGACTCTCTCAGCCACATATGATATCCAGCTCAAGTGTAGAGTCGGGGAGAAGAAGTGGGCAGGAAGAGGAGGGGGAACCAGCACAGCCGGCGGAATGACCTGGAGGAAGTACAGAAGTTTTGCTGGAGGTGTTGGCAATTTTTCCAGGATGGTGTTGAGGAGCAAGTGTAGAGTCGGCCGAAGGAGCTACACTCTACACTTGCTCCTCAACACCATCTTAGAAAAATTGCCAACACCTCCAGCAAAACCTCTGTACTTCCTCCAGGTCATTCTGCCGGCTGTGCTGGTTCCCCCTCCTCTTCCTGTCCACTTCTTCTCCCCCGACTCTACACTTGAGCTGGATATCATATGTGGCTGAGAGAGTCAAATAAGAAGAAGGAAAGTAGGGAGGAGCAGATGTGTCTTTGATTTTTGCGTTCATCATCATTAGAGGGAGCAGCACTGGAAAAGTTGTGACGTTGGTAGCATGAGAGAGTAAAAATCTGTATCACAAGACTAACAGAATTACTATGTAATCATGTACTCACCAATAACCGGATGTAACTGGAGTCGTTGGGCCTACCGTGCAGTAATTGGTGGATCCACTGGTATAGGCCGGATGTACTCAGTATCTAGTGTATCAGATTAGTATCGGTCTATCGGTTTGGTATAGGACGTATCAGATTGGTATTGGCACAGTACTAATTCATATATGTAGTCCAATACAAATAGTCTAATACAAAAACAATCCAATACAAATAGTCCAATACAGATAAGTACTAATAGCTAATGAGAACCACGGAGCTCACACAAACGCTCATTGATACGATCGCGCAACCACCTCAAAAAAGTAGGATCGACGGCGTGAGGAGAGATGTAGTCCCTTGCAAGTGCTGCATGAATAGAACTTTCGGTCTCACTAGCTACCGGTACTGGATGAATAGAACTCCCGGTCTCACTAGCTACCGGTGCCACTTCCTCCTTAACAGTAGGAGGAGCCACCTCAGCATTCACTGTTTCCCTCAAACGACGTGCCGCTCCTCGGGTCATGGGTGCCATCTGGTAAGATCGATATTCATAAATAATATAATTGTAACGTAACCAAGCTAACTAAAGGAACCATCATGTAATTTGAGTACATTTTTGAAAGCATATAAAGTACAGAAAAATTATTTTTTTGCCAAGTGTGAGAACGGATGGCTCAGAACACAACCCAAGATTCATTCTAGCATACATTAGTGTGAATCATCTATGTTCTGTACATATGGTGTAGTATATGTTCTTATCGTATCTAGTATCTGAAAAATGTAACAGAATCAAGATGAACTCACATAATGTAATACTAAGACAGCATCTACTACTATATAAGATATAGTGATAGGTTGTCATATCATTATTGCCGAGGGATGAGGGTCGGAGGACAGTCAACTTTATCTACGGCTACATAGTTTCTGCCTCGCCAGTCGAATGGCTGCAGTGACTATGTCCTGATCACCATGTCGTACCGTAGATTAATGCAAATGGAGCTGGAGCCAAAATACAGTACTACTTCACCATGTCGTACCATTTTACTCTCTCACTCTCTCTCCTCCCCCCTCCGGCGCTCTCACTCTCTCCGACGCTCTCACACTACTAATTCCTATGTGTTTTAAGTGTGAGAACGGATGGCTCAGAACACAACCCAAAATTCATTCTAGCATACATTAGTGTGAATCATCTATGTTCTGTACATATGGTGTAGTATATGTTCTTATCGTATCTAGTATCTGAAGAATGTAACATAATCAAGATGAACTCACATAATGTAATACTAAGACATCATCTACTACTATATAAGATATAGTGATAGGTTGTCATATCATCATTGCCGAGGGATGAGGGTCGGAGGACAGTCAACTTTATCCACGGCTACATATAGTTTCTACCTCGCCAGTCGAATGGCTGCAGGGACTATGTCCTGATCACCATGTCGTACCGTAGATTAATGCAAATGGAGCTGGAGCCAAAATACAGTACTACTTCACCATGTCATACCATTTTACTCTCTCACTCTCTCCTCCCCTCTCCGGCGCTCTCACTCTCTCTGGCCCTCTCACACTACTAATTCCTATGTATTTTAAGTGTGAGAACGGATGGCTCAGAACACAACCCAAAATTCATTCTACCATATATTAGTGTGAATCATCTATGTTATGTACATATGGTGTAGTATATGTTCTTATCGTATCTAGTATCTGAAGAATGTAACAGAATCAAGATGAACTCACATAATGTAATACTAAGACATCATCTACTACTATATAAGATATAGTGATAGGTTGTCATATCATCATTGCCTGCCTTCATTCATCACTCTCTAAAGCACACATACACATATGTATATCACAGTTAGATGTATAGATATATACATCTATATAGAAGCACACAACTGATACACTCTAAGGGTCGGTTTTCCAGGAAAAATTTTACTTATTCAGTGACTTTGGTGAAGCGAATGTCCCAAGGATATTCTTAACAAAGAAGGCAGATGAAGAACTCGCATTGTCCTTGAGACAGTGAACATATACAACATGAACCCAAACTCCATATTCACATTTACTAATCCAAACACCACCAAACTAATGGATAACACCCAATATGGATAACACATTATTTATCCAATATATAAACTCAGATGAATGTGAGAAGCAAAGCCTCCCGCCGCCCCCGACCAAAGCCCGCAGCCTCAAGCCCGCCACCCAGCCCCCGACGCCCCCGCCCCAAGCCAAGATCAAACTATTATCGGCAGTATGGCACATATGACGTGAGCGAAATAGAAGAGTTTTAGAAGGCATATCCATGTCTATTCATGGGATTTTAAATAACATTGATACGGATGCTAACCTCATGGGAGGATAACAGGATGTAGTGCTTATAGCTTGTAGTGTATTGCTATGGGTTGTAACCAGTAGTCTTTTCGTTTTTTGAATAAAAGTACCCTTTTCTTCAATATATATATATATATATATATATATATATATATATATATATATATATATATATATATATATTAGACTTGTAAAGAAATCTTCAGGAATTGAGCAAAGTAGTTCGGTTGCATATATATATGAAGAGTGCTTGTGGCTGTGCGTCGGTTGCATATATATATGTGTGTGACAGTTCAATAGAAGAGCAGGGAATGGACTCCTGCTAAGTCCATTGTAACCTGGGCAAGAACACCGTTGGGCCAATATTAGGGTTCATAGTTTAAATGTGTGCTTATGGCTGTGCATGGCAGTGAGCAAAAAACAAAAGACAGGAAGAAGGGAACTGTGACCTAAGTTTGAATAAATTTTAGAGACCACATGAAATCGGAAGTGAGCCTTAGCCACTTGACCCCCGCAGCCCCGCCACCCACAACCCCCGCCCACCGTAGCCCCCCGCCACCCAGCCCCCGACGTCCCCGTCCCAAGCCCGCCGTCCAGCCTCCGACGCCCCCGCCCCAAGCCCGCCGCCCAGCCTCCGAAGCCCCCCCCAAGCCCGCAGCCCCGCCACCGCAACCCCCCACCCACTACTGCCCCCCCCCGCCGCCCAGCCCCCGACGCCCACGCCCCAAGTCCGCCGCCCCCGCTGCCCCTACGACACCGCGAGATCGAGAGAGAGAGAGATAGGGGATTACCTTCGGGAGAGAGAGAGGAGAGGACGCCGATGCCGATCACCGAAGCCGCGGGAGAGAGAGAGGGAGAGAGAGAGAAGAGAGAGTGAATTTGGGAGGAATGCGAAAAGTCCCCCCCCCCCCTCCCCCCCGTTGTTTCAATTTAAGTTTGGAACGTATATTTAGCGACGGACTAGCAACGGATTTTTATCCGTTGCCCGTTAGTCGCTCTTTTTGATACTTGCCGACTGAATATCCGTCGCTACGTAGTCGAAGAATTGTTCCGCCAATTCTCTCCACAATTCTTGCCAAATAATCGACTGCATAACGACGGCTGAATATCCGTCGCTATATCTACGACGTCCTAGCGACGGATGAGCGACCTTTTCTCTCCCTAAAAATAAAATAAAAATGTAACGGCTTGTCGTCGGTACTCCGTCGGCTAGTTGCCACAAAGCCGTCGCTATCGCCGACGAAAAATATCCATCGCTAATGTTCCGTCGCTAAATTGACATATTTTGGTAGTGTTTTAAGTTAACGTTATAATTCCTCAGAATTAATTTCTCAATTTTTTTACTTTGGAATTCCGAAAATCCGATCATCTCAGTGATTCTCAATTTACTTATTTTATTTTCTCATCTTTGACTGAGGACTTGCATGTCGTTTGACGACCTAGTATTGTTCACTATATTTGTTGGGATACTTCCAAGGAGCTACTATTGTACATTGAAGAAAAGCTGGAGAACAAGAACGAGATGTGACGATTGAAGGCAATCATATTGAAATCAGATCTTCTTATTATCAATTCAGGTATATAAATATATAATTATAATTGGATTAATAGTTGTATTGGGTAGAATAGTCCATTTCAAATTTATAGTTTCAGAATGCCCTTTTGAATAATATTAATTTTAATTTGCCAATTATGACCTGCGATAACCTATCCTAGAACCTTACGGGCGACAATCGCGAATATGGGTACTGGAGTATTTGTATGTCACGTATCCTGGGGATGATGTTACGTACTCGGCTCGCCGTATTCTGGGAGCGGGACGTGACACGTCTTTTAGTGGTAGCCCATGCAGGTCTAAAAAAAAGCCTAGGATAGGATGGAGGTCTTGATTTGGAGTCATTTATGGTAAATGCATAATTGAATGTCTTGAAACTTTTCGATAAAGATTCAGATCACATGGAATAAGGAGATTTAGACTTGATGAGTTACATTTTCGACTGAAAGTTCTCGGAAGATAGAAAATAATTTAATGCAAGAATAATTTTTGAGTCTAGCAGGATTCTTTTATAACTAAGTATTGAGGTCTAATATAGAGTGAGATTCTAATGCAGTTAGCTTGGCAAGTCATATGATGATAAAAGATTGATTGATTTCTTAAGAATGAATTGGACGGTATAAGATAAAATACTTGGAATCCGAATAGAAGTATCGGTTAGATTTGGCCTATTAAAGGATTGTAGAAATTTTTTTAAGGATATCGAGCTTGACAACATCAGTAACCTGTGTTTAGGTATATCTAGAACGATTATATAGAATAGGATAGTAAGAAAAGAAGGACCATGTAGCCAATAGCCGATAATGATTTAAGATTTTGGAATGAATATAATGTGTTTTTGGAGATTAGCATAGATATTAATATGGCTTGGAAGGATTATTTGGTAAGCTAGTATTAGCAATATCTTGCTTAAGGTATAGGCATAATAGATATTATATTGTATATAGCTTATTGAAGGTAGTGTAACTCCTTGATATTTTGATTTTATTATTCTTAAATCCCGACTCGTCCCATTTTCTTGCCAAATTTTTATATATATATTTTCTAAATTCCTAACCTACTTGAATTTTTTTATCTCCTTATGTCATCCCTTATCTTATCAATTTAGAATCCTAAATTATATCCTTCTTTCTCCATCAATTTATTTTTCAACAGTATTCCTGATTTCAGTAAGTGTTCTCCTTTTAAATATCCTATAGGCTTTACTCATTAATTGTTCACTAGATTTCTTGTAAAACAATTTTTTCATTTGAATATTTGTGATTGAATTTCCTGTGAAGGAATATTTATTTATTTTGTGCCCAATTAATATAATTTTTAAGGGTCTCTTGTTGAAATTGGTTTTGATGATCGAGAATTGTTCTTGAAGGATTAAGATAATATTAGATAGGATTTGGGATAGTGAAACGGATGGCCTAGAAAAAAAATTAATTATATGGATCGTGTATGGAATGTTATGGCTTGAATTGAATGTGATTGAATTTTGAATTGCGTAAGAAGACTCGACGGTGAGATTACAAGATAGTACGATCGAAAGTTTGAATTGGAGGATGTGAGAATTATATTGCTCAATACTCTGAGATAGACAAAAACTGATTTGATCTTGAGTATGGATGAGTAAATTTTGCATCAAGTTCAAAAGATAGCATTTGGTTGAACTAATTCGAATTAGTAAATGGATGTTTCCTTGGGTATACGAATATTTGATGATATTGAGGTATATCGAAAATTAATAAACGTCGACTCAAGGATATTCTGTTTGGATGAACAATGAGTTTATTGCATAGTGAATCATTATATTTTGTTATCTCTATTGATGCTAACTTGTGGACTAATGGTGGATCGAATAGCAGTATAGAAATTTTGGATGACATGTTTAAAGTAATCATGAGCATAAATGAATAGATATTAGTCGAACTCGATTTGATGGATGTTGAAATTTTCGGTGAATGATCGTTGATTCAGAATGACAAAATTGATAACTTAGAGAAATCTTAAGTCGATATATCTTGGATAAAATTAATATGTAAAATGAAGTGATTGGTAGCCACGAAATTTTTTTGGACTTGGGGATTGATATTAAGTTGGTTTGAAGATAAAAGTAAAGCTAAATGCATGAGGGACGAGCAAGATTGAATTGAAAGTAAATTATGATTGGAGAAATTATGTTGCATATATAACTTATGATTTGTGACTTAGAATTATTATTTGGATTGGTGATTGAGATATGAGAATTTTGATATCTCTATATTACTCACTATTTGTGGATTCAATTTCCTAATAAGATGAAGAATTTGTTAATTGAATTTCTTGTGATTGAGTATACAACTTTTTACATTTACAGATTCGACGAGACAGTAAAAAAAGGAAAAAGAAAATTGATAGTTGAATCATGAAATGAGAAGTTGTTGCAGCTATCCGGATTAGCGAGTTACAAGATTATCATATCACGTCAAGAAATGAGAATAAGGAATATGATTTTGAATTCGAAGAATACACGGTTATAGGTTGAAACAATATGGTGGCTGACCATTTTATTTAATCATATGGAATTCCAATAATCTTTAAGATATCAAGTATCTTTGAATTGTCTTTATTTCCATGAATCTTTTGATATATATATATATATATATATATATATATATATATATATATATATATATATATATATATATATATATATATATATGTTTTAAAATAATTCATTTGATATAGATTACTACTTCATCTCTGTAAGGTGAGTAGAATATCTTGATTCTCTTTATACTTGTTTTGAAAAGTTTATCTTCAAAATTTTAAATTTCAAGGACGAAATTTTTGTAAGGTGGGTAGAGTGTCATAGTCGTATCCAATTATTCAATTTACTTTAACTATTTATACATTTCTTAATATTTCTTCTCTAATTAAGTATTAATATTTTACTATAATAAGAAGCATCTAATAATTTAATTAGATTTATTTCATATATGAATATTGCATGAAAGTCCATGATTTAATTTTTCAATTATATTTTGATTTACCAACTCATTTAGCTTAGGTGTCATCATTTGAAGGTAGGTGGCATTATGTAAGGATAGGTGGCAACCACCAAGCCATGTGGCACTTGTGCATGAATAAGAGAAACCCCCATATGACACCTAACCCCTTCCATCATCTCCTTCCTTTATTTTTCCTTCCACTCTTCTTCCCTCTCCATTTTCTTCACTCCACTTCACCACCACCACACCTCTCCTCTCTTCCACTTCCCCAAAAATCTAGGAATTTGTTAGAGAGATAAATATAGATCTAATTCCAGGAACCAAGGCAAGTCCTCCCCTACCTATATTAATTATATATAATTTCTAATGAAGTTGTAGAAGCTATAGCACAAGTTTTACACTCAAGTAATATAAATCTTGAATTATTTTCCTGTACAGTTTTATTGTGAGACTGTTTTGACCTAATAAACTTCTCTAAAATAAAAATATGTCTAAATGATTATCTAGGAAATTTGATGCCGTTTCCGAAAATATATAATATGATAGTATTATGATTTATTTACTAGGAGCTACAGGCCGTGCAACATGGATGAAATATTCTTGAACGATATTCTGGAATTTATTTTATAGTATTTTCCGGATCAGTTTTGATCTAGTAGACGTTATTAAAATTGAAATATGTCTAAACAAAAATCAAAGAGAACTCGATAAGCTTTCCGACTGTCACGATCCGTTACCCAAATTGTTGGGCCGGGCCGAGCCATGTCCAGCCTACGCTTGTTAAAGCGTAGTAAGCTGTTCTAAGAATAGACAATAAAGGATCTAAGCTACTAACAGTTCTAAAATCATATTTAAATGTTCATCACAACACAGCATCTATAAGCGAAGGTAAACAAACACAGATTTAATAATACACTTCTAAGTATCTAACTGGAGACAAAGTCCAATATCCAAATATAAGTACAGACCAAAGTCTAAGTCCCAAAACACATGAAAGATAACTAAGCAAGGTTCCCCGCAGGGGCCTCTTCTGGAGCTAAGGCCAGGTCCATGGTAAGTAGGGCATGTATCCTCAGGACTATCATCTGTAATATTATCAACAGGTCCAATCAGAACAGGAACGAGTACAACCCATCTAGAAAACCCAAGTAAATGACAGAGAACTCTAAAGCAGTTATAGACAGTTTTATTGATAAACATGGTAGTTTATATTCAGGTGATGGTATAGAGAAACAGTTAAGATACAAGAAAAGAAAGGTAACTAAACAAGAGAAGAATCATGGCAATGATGACGGTAATAAAAGCTAACTGAACTAGAATAAAATGTATGTGTCCAGACAGTATAATATAAGTCTAATGTAATCCCAGTGTGAGTCCAGTCCATATAATCTGATACCAGATGATTTTCGGGACAAGATGAGTCCAACAGTGATCAATGAATCCAGGGTGAGTCCAACTATGATCTAACAGTGTGTTTTAAAATACCGAGGTCGACATGTAAATGGCTGTAGGTATCAGGCATATCTCTTACGGATCAGGCAAGAGATGGCTATGCTTCCGGTAGATTCCTGTGGGAGATTCTGAATTTGGGGTATGTCTACATGTCTTACTCAATATTTTTCCGCCCAGCAAGTGAATCCAAAATCGACAAAAGAATCGAGATAAGTCCGGCCAATACATGATGATTCCAGAAATAATTCCGGAATGATACCAATGACTCCAGTAATAGAGGCCAGCAAGTAAGGTATGTGTCGATACATGAATCCAGAAATATCCATACGTGTTAATACAGAGAATCACATAAAACTAACTAGAACTGAAATACAGTAATTGACAAATAAATGAGAGAACTATCAGAGAATGTACTCGCCTGATACTCTGAAAAGAGTAGTGTAATATCAGATGTCTGTATCAGGGTCACAATGTCCTAAAATAGAGTAATACAGTTATGACATGTCCAAAATGAAAGTAAACGAAAGAACTAATACAATCTATATGATTTCTAAGCCAATCTAGGTCAAAGTCAACTCTGATCAAACATTTTAGTCAAACTAGTCAAGTGGGGACCTAGCATAAAAAGTCTAATGTGGAGTGTCACTATACACAAACTAACTACCTAGGATCTTTACACTAGTGCGGGGTGAGGTCCAATACGTCTATAACTCAAAACAACACAAAATATTAAAAGTCGTAACTATTCAATAAATAAATCAAACTGTACATTGAGTTCCAACAATTTTTGAGATAGACAAAAAGATCATATTATATAAAATAAAGTACCAAAATGATCCTTGTTAATTATAGAAATTTATACTAATTTTTCTAGAATTTATAAACCCTCATAGATATTTATAAAAATCAGCAAACATAAATATACTGAAAATGAGTTCTGTTTTACCATTTTTATAAAATACCAAAATTACTTATTAAATACTGGAAAAATTATAATAAATTAGCTAAATTAACATAGTATTTAAATACAATTTTTTCCAGATTTTTACAGCAATTAAAATATATATAAAAATTCAAAACCAGAAAGTAACAATTTCTGGAAAAATAATTAATTATAAATTAAGGATAATACATAAGCAAAATCTACAGATGTTGTCGGATGATAAAATAAATATCACCAACGTGTCCAGAACGGTCAAATCAGCTAGGATAGCCTACCCATAAGTCCAATTTGGACACAGGGGTAAAACGGTAATTTCGGGCCAAAATAATGTCCGCCGTTGGACACACTTCGGACCGAAAAACGTGTCGGAATAGAAGTCTACAAAATCTAGCAAATTATATATCCACGAATCCAGAATGACGATACAAACCCAACGGTATATCCGGAATAGAATTCCGATGTGCCGATCTCAAAATGATACGTTGACACGGACACTTGGAATCCAGTTTGCACCGAAATGCGTGCCGGAGCAAATGTCTTCAAAACTCAGCAAATTATATATCAACGAGTACAGAATGATGATACGAACTCAACGGTATATCCGAAATTGGATTCCGATGAGCCGATCTCAAAGTGACCCGTTGACTCGGAAAGTGGGACCCACTTTGCACCGAAATGCGTGCCAGGGTCCACGTTCTCCAAATCAAGCAAATTTTATATGAAAACATGCCAGAACGACGCCACGAGTCTACTGGTGGTGTCAGAAATTGAATCCGGAGTCTCGGGTTCAAAAATGGAATTTTACAAGTGCAAATGAAAGAATTCGGACGGCCAACTTTGGCATCGAATTCGACGAACCAAACATGCTTAAAATGAAACGAAAACTAAAGGAGACAGGAAGAGGGTTATACCAGCACAGGAACTGGTGGCGCGCCAAACGGAGCTACGACGACGAAGATACGAACCCGCGAAGTTGGCGTCACAAAACTGTCCAAAAATAGTTCAATTTAAAACGTCAACTTGGTGGCCAGTTTTGAGGTATCAAACGACAAAATTAACGGACGAAAATTGACAGAAGTGAAGATGGATATACTGAGATTGCGACGAAGCAAAAAGTTCGCCGATCCAACGGTCGGATCTCCCGAAAAATGTGCACGAAATTGCTGCGACGGGGCGCCATTTCCGAGTTCAAAACTCGCGTGCGCCGACGGGATTTCGACGTAAACGCACGAATAGCCTATGCGTCGCGCCGGGAGGAAGGCGGCGGCCAGGAGACGTTCGCCGTAGGCTCACGCACAGCCGGAGGGGCTCGTCGGCGGCGGCGGCCGGCCACGGTGGCGCGCACGACGCGCGCGGCTGCTGCATACAGCTGCTGCTGCCGCGTTTGCTGCTGCTGTCACGCCTGGGCTGTGCGCGGCTGCTGGCGGAGGTCGGCCACAGCGGTGGTGGCGGCCAACGACGTGGGCACGGTCGCCGGTGGCGGTGGCCGGCGACGTATGGTGGTGGAGGGGATGGAGAAGGTGATGGTGGTGATGATATTAATGGTGGTGGTGGTTTGTGAGGGTGGTGATGATGATGTAGATGATGAAGATGATGATGGTGATGGAGTATGGAGGAGGAGAGTAGGAGGAGGAGGTGGAGCTCGGAAGGAGGAGAGGGTGGCTACGGTGGTGTCGGCCATGGGAGGGTGAGGAGTCGGCTGTGGTGTGCTGGGAGGGGTGTGTGTGTGGTTTGTTTAGAGGAGAGAGAGGGAGTTTGCTTTTGTGTGTGTGTGTATAAAAGAGAGTGAGAGAGAGTTGATATTTGTGAGAGAGAGAGGGGGGGATGTCGGCTGAAGGGGGGTGCTCTTGATGGTGAGGTGTGTGTTGTGTGGGAGTGATTTAAGGAGAGGGAGGATATTTATTATATATATATGTATATATATATATATATATATATATATATATATATATATATAATAAGTGAGATATTTATAAAATAGAGAGAGAAAGAGATATGTTTCAAAATAGAAAAAAGGGGAAAATTAAGTGGGGTACTTGGACAGTCATGAGAGGACAACGTGGAGCTTGGGTTCGGGTTCGGTCGAGCCAGGTCGAGTGAAAATCGGACCAGGTGCAATAATTAAATTAAAAAATAGGGATTTATAATCATGGATAAATAAATAATATACGGGGACTCCAATAAATGGGACACAAGTTTCATGTGGGTAGTAGGCTTCATGTGGGCCACGTCCATACTTTGGGTCGACTAGGTTGGATCGATGTCGGGTCCCGAAATTAAATTGGAAAATAAATCGGGTTTCACGGTAGAAAATAAATCAGCCTAAATTGAACCGAAAGTTGTGCGAAAGAAATGGAGCACAAAATGGAGTGTCTGAGTGGGACACGAAGGTCATGGATGAAGAGCGTCTCGAGTAGATCATTTATGAGAAGTTGGTTCTGAGAAAACGACTGGTCTGGTGCTCCTAAATTAAAAGCCACGGTAACGTGCAAACGATGATCAAAGATAAAAGTGGGAATAATTATTCAACGATTAATTGGTCTAAGTTGACCCGAACTTGCGCGATACAAAAAGAGTACAAGGGAACGAGTTCAAGTGGGACACGATATATCAACAGGAAGATAATCTTGCCTACTTCAAAACCCATGAAGAGAGTTTACAGAGATTGGCATCCCTGACGCTCCAGAAGTCAAAGTTACGGAAAGGCACATAAATGATCAAAACAATTAAATAAATAAAATATTTATCGATAATAATTCATTCAGAAAAATAAAAATAAATCCTGAAATTCAGGGGGCTTACATCCTACCCACCTTACAAAAATTTCGTCCTCGAAATTAAAAATCATCCAACCGGTCAAACTATAACATGTAGCTGCTCTGGCTACGATACTCAATCTGCTATCCTTGTAATCATCTCTTATGTTTCTCCTACAAACTTTTTGGTTCCGGTTCAACTAAGTCCTTCTATCATAAACTTCGTCATACATCCTTTAGAATCTTCCATACTAACATGAAACATTTATGTATACCCTAAACTATAGGTCATTCTCCGGGTATGTCTATAAGCCTATAATGCTTAATCATCAATCATATTTCCACCTTAATTGTAAATACTGGATTTTCTTATCGTATCCTAAGTATCCATATTCTATCAATCCACAGTTCCTTATCATCATTTGTCGTCAATCCTTTCCTACAGCTTCTCCTTGAAATCATACTTTCAATTCTTATTCTTGGCGTAGAGCCTCTTTCTTTTTACTTAACAAGTCCTCCGAATATAAATCCTCGATTTCAAAACTCTCGATTTATTAATTACCAATGTACATATGTCTTTGTCTTGTTCCATGTCTTTTTAACTGATATTTTTTCCGATCTCGTATACAATACGATAACTCATTCTAACTTATTCTATATCAATCCACATATCGATCTACCCTCTAATCACATATAATTAGCTATAGGTAACCAACCAAAATTCTACAAAGCTAAATCCTCAATTTGTAAGTACATGATTCGGATCCTCAATCCATAGTTATAACAATATAATATCTCATTATTCTATCTTAGATACCCTATCATCAAGTCATACTATCAATACAATCGTTCTTAATGGTTTCCAAATCTACTACAGTCAGTCACCCATACTTGTCCTATAAGCTTAATCTAACCAATCCCTAGGAAAAGTATTTATTACAAACACACAATACATTTATAGTTATACTACAGGATCAGTCAACAAGTTTTGGCTATTTCGGTCGCCTATGAAGCAGAAGGTAACAAGGCCTAAGACTGGGTTAAGCAATCCATAACAGTGTCCAAACAAGTTAAAGGTCAAGCAAGACAGAAAAGTTTATTGGAATATCTCCAAGAATGGTACAAAGACAACGAGATTTATAACGAGAAAAATTATCCAAGAGGTTAACGAAGAAGAGTTTAGTCAAGTCATAGGAAAGATGGAACACAAAAGTAATTATGTCCAAAAAAATAACATGAAAGCAATCATGTTGGAGAGTCCTAGAGAGCCTATAATTCTAGTTGCAGATGTAGATAGAACGGAGTTAATCGAGACGGGGAAGAATAATGATAAGAACTTATTCTTGCTCATTCGGTCATAACAAAGTAAACCAAGTTGGGATATGATCTGATAACCATACACGTCTTCCTGAAATCATGTTGCCAGAATTTTCGCCCCACCAGTAAGCTTAGATACAATAAACGGTAGAGTCATAACTAAGGTATACACCCTATAATCATGTTATCTAGAATCCTCGCCACGCCAACCGGTATGGCTGCGAGAAAATCTAAATTCTATGAATAGGATAGTATATCCAAAATCAGGCTCTACGTTTTTGTCATACCAGCTAATATGGCTGCGATAAATTCTAAACTCCATAACTAAAGCAGACGTTTACCTTATCAGAATATATCACAATTCAATCCACAAAATTTATCACGATGCAAGATCAAAGTTAACAACAAAATCAGAAATTAATTTCAACAACGAATTTAAAGAAGAGCAAATGGAAATAAGTGGAAACTGATTTCTAGATAAGAATAGAGTGAGATCCTCAGGGGTCATCCCAAGGGTACAAACTTGGTCTAAATTGACCCACTAAAATACAAACAAGAGGCTAATTATAGCTAACGGTCCTATGCTGTGACGAGTTTTCCTATGTTGTACTCCTAGAAATCCTCTAAGTGTTCTAAATGTTATTCCTAGTGTTATCAAGTTGTCCTAGATCCTAATTGCAGGCATGCTTGGTACAATAACGTAACCAAACAACTTAAGTCTGGACCTGCATAGGCCGCCACTAAAAACATGTCACGACCCGTTACCCAAATTATTGGGCCGGGCCGAGCCATGTCCAGCCTACGCTTGTTAAAGCGTAGTAAGCTGTTCTAAGAATAGACAATAAAGGATCTAAGCTACTAACAGTTCTAAAATCACATTTAAATGTTCATCATAACACAGCATCTATAAGCGAAGGTAAACAAACACAGATTTAATAATACACTTCTAAGTATCTAACTGGAGACAAAGTCCAGTATCCAAATATAAGTACAGACCAAAGTCTAAGTCCCAAAACACATGAAAGATAACTAAGCAAGGTTCCCCGCTGGGGCCTCTTCTGGAGCTAAGGCCAGGTCCATGGTAAGTAGGGCATGTATCCTCAGGACTATCATCTGTAATATTTTCAACAGGTCCAATCAGGACAGGAACGAGTACAACCCATCTAGAAAACCCAAGTAAATGACAGAGAACTCTAAAGCAGTTATAGACAGTTTTATTGATGAACATGGTAGTTTATATTCAGGTGATGGTATAGAGAAACAGTTAAGATACAAGAAAAGAAAGGTAACTAAACAAGAGAAGAATCATGGCAATGATGACGGTAATAAAAGCTAACTGAACTAGAATAACATGTATGAGTCCAGACAGTACAATATAAGTCTAATGTAATCCCAGTGTGAGTCCAGTCCATATAATCCGATACCAGATGATTTCTGGGACAAGATGAGTACAACAGTGATCAATGAATCCAGGGTGAGTCCAACTATGATCTAACAGTGTGTTTTAAAATACCGAGGTCGACATGTAAATGGCTGTAGGTATCAGGCACATCTCTTACGGATCAGGCAAGAGATGGCTATGCTTCCGGTAGATTCCTGTGGGAGATTTCTGTCACTCCCTGATTCCGGTATACGTATTTTAGCACGTATACTGCTTATTTGTAATTTTGTTGTATTTCTTCATGTATATCCTAAATTATTTGACAAAATAATATTTCGTAATTTATTTTCTGTGATTTTAGTTTACAGTTTTGGCTCTAATTGGGTGACATGCTCTCGGTTCACTTGAACCCGTTGGGTCCTCATGAACCAACTTGGTTTAGATTTTATATAAAACTCATCTCCTTCTCTCTCCTCTCATTATTCCTCTCATTTATTTCCTCCACCAACCAAGGCAAGTGCCAACTTGCTCAAGAGATGGATTTATATTTTGTTAATGATTTCTTACAAAATTATTTGTCAAAATATGTTCTTCTCCTCAATCTATACTAGTTTAGAACTTGAAAATTTCCATTTTGAAGCTTTGATTTTTGTAGATCTAAGTTTTCTCCATTTTTGGATTTACATGGTTTTGATCTATTTTCGTTAGGATTTTGTGGGTTTTGATGCTTCCATGTGGAAGAGAATTCAATTTCACTCAAGTTAGAACTTTGAAAATCTAGATTTGGTTTTGATTTGGTCAAGTTAAGGAAATTGGAAGTTTTTGGTGTTCTTGAGGAGGCTCTCGGCCTGGAAGAGAAGACCCTTCAGCCTGTGCTCTTTAGCGCAAGTTGAACTGCGCAGCTCGTCTTTTGACGAATTGCGCAACCCTTCGGCCAGCACATTGCGCTGAGCTGAACTGCGCTGGCGCTCCTTAGCTCCAGCGCCATCCGATCCTGCGCAGTCTAATCCCTGCGCAATCTAACCCAGCGCGCTTGACTTCAGCGTAATCCATTCCCTGCGTGATCTGATCCTGCGCAGTCTAACCCTGCGCAGTCTGATCCATGCGCAACCCGACTCTGGCGCAATCCATCTCCTGCGCCATCTAACCGCTGCGCAGTCCAATGCCGGCGCAACCTAACTCTGCGCGTTTGACCCCTGCGCAGTCTAACCCTGCGCGTTTTGACTTCTGCGCATTTGACCATGCGCATTCTGACCTGGGCTCTTATATATTATATTTTCTTATATATATATAGGTGAATGTTTGTGTATGCTATATATCCTTACGCCTTTTGTCCCGAGCATGATATGAGCACTAATGTGACCCCGGAGAACAAAGTGTTCCTTCCTGATACATGTACCTGAATGTCCCAGTTCTTGTTCATGCTCGACAAATAACTCGTAACTCCACGTGGCGTATTTGCATTGATGCATTACACTAAGGAGGGTAGAACATGTTGACATACTAATTGACATGGATCCTCTTTGGGGTACTCGTACCAAAGTACGACTTTAGGAGGATAATCATGCAGGCCACAGCATGTGAGTCCAAGATTTCACCTAGGGTTAAACTAGGCAACTAAATATACTAGATGCATGGGGAGGGCAGAATTCCGAGATCGTGTTACACCAGCCGCCTTGAGATATTGTCTTGACGCGCCGGCTGGTCTCCACGGATGCTGTATCATCTGCAACGAGTGGATGACTGTATCCGATTAATTTCTGCTATATATTATATGTTTTGGCAAGGTGGCCTTGCGAGGGACCTGTGCTCAATCATACTTGTCTACGCGAACCCCTGGGTTGGCTAGCCTTGCTGGAAAGATACGATCTGAGGATTTCTTAATAACATGATGCGAGGATAACCTCGCCATACTAGAAACTCGTAGACTTGACTGGCCGTGAAAATGACTTGCTTGTATTTTTCTTTTACTTTCCGCGAGTAACTGAGGAAAGTGGACTGTTATGGTGCGTGATCCAACCCATGTTCTTGTTTGATTGTTGGGTTGGTTATCGTACTATGACAGGCTGCGGACCGAAGTTACGAACGGAAGCCTTAATTTGATTGTGATGTGCTACTCCTGTGAATGACTAAGGAACATGGCCCACCGCGGTACGTGATCCAACCCATGTTCTTGTTTGATTGTTGGGTTGGTTATCGTGCTGCGATGGTCTGTCGACCGAAGTCACGACCAGGAGATCTTCTTACTTATATCTGTAAACTTATGTGAAGGTCATAGAGTGCGACGCGTCCCGGCTCCATGTGGCACCTTTTGTCCTTGTTTGGTTGTAAGGGTGCCAGATGGGTCCGACGATGTAGCGCTACCCTATAGCCGCAGCATAAGCTTTATCCTTATCATTATAACTGGGTTTTATCTTAACTCTTGTGCCCCTTTGGCGGTACTTGCTATTCGGGGCTGACCCCGCTGGTTTTGTTTGGCCAGATCTCGTAGCAGAGCCAGAGGACGCGATCCTTCTTCCTGACATCCATGGTGCATACTAGGAGCATGGCTGGTCGGGGACTCGAGTGGGTTTCTTCTCCACCACTCCTGCTTATACTTTTGCGGCGTTTAGCCACCGGCACTTGTTAGCCGGATTACTTGATATTTTGTGTCAGTACATAATTGTAACTAAACAGACTGCAGCTGTGTATAATTTTGTGCTCATGACTCTCTGAGATAGCTATGTTATAAAGCTAGTCTCTCATGATCATTTTGATGAAGCGTCGGGGACGCCTTACTGCTTTATCTTTAATGTTCATTTATTTGCTGATGTGATTTGATTGATTGAGACATAGAACTCTGTGGGACCATAGGAGACTCGCTTGTAGCATGTACCCCCTAGTCTATCGACAGCCACGATCGCCGTATGACGTTACGTACCTCATATGGAGTAGCTGGCCTAGTCCGTCTCCGTATTTCGGTACTGGGGCGTGACAAGGTTTTAGTGGTGGCCCATGCAGGTCTGTTTTTCAGACTTGTGGGGTATTGCGATTTATTAGGAGTCTCAATCAAAACTTGTTCCCCTTGAAATCATGTTTCGAATTCTCTGTCCTTGCCTTGATCTCTAACCTGACTTGCATCCTCGAAATCTTCCTCGTCCGGACTTGATAATCTTATATTCTTCTCTATAGGGGTGCTTCATTCTCAGTAGCGGGTGAGGCCCATGAGGAAGAGCAGCAAGAGCATGGCTCGACTGGGCAGCAACAGGGGAGAGAACCTTCTCCAGTGCAGGCACGAACAGAAATGGAACCAGAGGCAGTGCAGCCGCAGGTTATTGAAACTCCTGCAGCACCAGTAGCGACGGCAGTACCAGACGCCGTAGCACTCCTGGAGATCATCCGGGGGTTTCTTGTCACTAACCAACAGCAACAGACTCGGCAGCAGGAGCAGAACGTGTTGCTGAACCAAGGGATTCAGTTAGCTCTTGAGAGGAGTGTCGGGGTTGACTCGGGAGCCTCAGGAAGGTTCCGTCGCTTGAACCCGAGGTATTTTGATGGCACGGAGGATGCCATCACTGCGGATGCATGGATTCAAGACATCGAAGCCATTCTTGTGGCAGCCAAGGTTCCAGACGATGAGAAGGTTGATCAGGTCAAACTGGTACTTCAGGATCTTGCCCGCGACTGGTGGGCATCAGAAGAAGTTGGTACAAGACGCCCTGTTCGTTGGACCACCTTCAGTGACAGATTCAAGGCCAAGTATTTTGGCGTAGTAGCTCGATATGAGCTCCAGCATAAGTTCATCAATCTCAAGCAAGCAGGCAAGACCGTAGATGGGTATGCAGCAGAGTTCTGCAGATTGTGCCATTTTGCACCATCAATGGTGGCAAAGGAGCCAGAGAAAGCTATGAGGTTCCAGCAGGGACTTCATTTGGAATTATTGCAGCTTGTGGAAGGACACGACTACCAGACGTTTGACGCTGTCTTGACAGCAGCTCGGAGGCACGAGCTCACCCAGCAGAGGTTGGCATCGAGGACAGGAGGTCAGAAGAGATCTCATTCCTAGGTTGGAGGAGGAGCCATGCAGCGAACATCGGCACCAGCACCCGGTGTTCGTATTCATGATACAGGAGCGCCGCAGAGGACGGCCGCGTCAACTATCACAGCGCCAGTTCGGCAGCAGCAGCCGAGGAATCAGCAGCAGCGTCAGAGGGTGCCCCAGGGTTGTACCTTCTGTGGTAAGGGAGGACACACTAGGGATGTGTGTCGGTCAGCGAATGGCTTGTGCTTGAGGTGTGGTAGTCCAGACCACCGTATTTCGACTTGTCCTATGATGCAGAGGCCAGGAGGGCCAGCTCAGCAGTTTCCAGCGTTGCCAGCTCCAGGGGCAACCCCGAGTGGAGGGCCAGCATTAGCAGTAAGGCCCCTAGCCCAGCGTCTGCCAACGCAGGCTCAGATGTTTCGCCAAGCGCAGGAAGCCGAAGGCCCTCAGAGGCAGCAACAGCATGGTCGAGGAAGGCCGCAACAAGGGGCTCCGCGGGGCCAGGCTCTCACATTAACCTTGGGAGAGGCTCTAGCGTCTAGTGACGTGGTGGCAGGTAAAATTCTCGTCACCTCATTTCCTGCGGTAGCATTATTTGATTCAGGCGCTACTCATTCATTCATCTCTGCACAATATGCTACACGGATTGGACTAGTGTTTGAGGCATTGCCGGAGAGGATGGATATACTCACCGGCAATGGGCTCGTAGAAGTGAGCAGAGTGCGCTTTTCATGTCCGGTAGAGGTGTGTGGGCATTTATTGCCCGCATCATTGATTGAATTCCCTATGGGGAATTTTGATGTTGTTCTTGGCATGGACTGGTTGAGAGACAGTCATGCGACCATTGATTGTAGAGGAGGTAGGGTTATATTCAGCATTCCTGGGATGGAGCAGTTCATCTTTACTCGAACCTTGAAGAATCAGACTGAAGGCGTCATCTCTGCAGCAGTGTCGGAGTCAAGACAGATCCCGAGAGTGGTCGAAGATTTTCTTGATGTATTCCCTGATGAGCTTCCAGGGATGCCCCCAGTCAGAGAGGTAGAATTTAGCATTGAGTTGAACCCTGGAACGAGGCCTATTGCAGACAGAGTTTACAGAATGTCGCCGTCAGAACAGGATAAGTTGTATCAACATGAAGAAGAGTTGAAGTCTAAGGGATTCATCCGAGACAGTAAATCGCCCTGGGCCGCGCCAGTGATTCTAGTTCCCAAGAAGGATGGGTCGACGAGAATGTGCATCGACTACCGCAAGCTGAATGCAGTAACAGTGAAGAATAAGTACCCGCTACCGAGGATTGATGACCTGTTTGATCAATTGAGCAAGGCCCGCATCTTTTCCAAGATCGATCTTCGTTCGGGATACTATCAGGTGAGAGTCCGAGAGCAAGATATTCAGAAGACGGCATTCAGATCAAGATACGGGCATTATGAGTTTTTAGTAATGCCCTTTGGACTAACCAATGCCCCTGCAGTATTTATGGATTTCATGAACCGCATCTTTCTTCCATATTTGGATAAATTTGTGGTAGTGTTCATAGATGACATTCTTGTCTATTCCAGCAGTGAAGAGGAGCATGAGAAACATCTTAGGACTGTCTTGCAGACATTGAGGGAGCATCAACTGTATGCGAAGCTCGACAAGTGTGAATTCTGGTTAGATCACATTTCGTTCCTGGGGCATGTAATTTCTGGGGCAGGAGTATCAGTGGATCCGAAGAAGATTGAGGCCGTAGAGCATTGGCCAGTCCCGAGAACAGTTACAGAAGTACGAAGTTTCTTAGGACTAGCTGGTTACTACAGACGGTTCGTGGCAGACTTTGCCAAGATCTCTGCGCCCTTAACGCGTTTGACGCACAAGGACGTAGAGTTTGTTTGGTCAGCTAGCTGTCAGGCATCATTTGAAGAATTGAAGAAGAGATTGATCTCAGCCCCGATCTTGACGCTTCCAGTGGGAGCGGGAGGCTTCACAGTATATTGTGACGCATCTGGGAAGGGTCTTGGATGTGTATTGATGCAGCACGGAAAAGTGATAGCATATGCGTCTCGGCAGCTTCGAGACCATGAGAAGAATTACCCGACTCATGATTTAGAGTTGGCAGCTGTGGTGTTTTCACTCAAGTTGTGGAGGCATTATTTATACGGAGATCGGGTAGAGATCTATACTGATCATAAGAGTTTGAAATATGTATTCACGCAGCGAGATTTGAACATGAGGCAAAGAAGGTGGTTAGAACTACTGAAGGATTTTGACTTAGATCTTCAGTATCATCCAGGCAAGGCGAATATAGTGGCAGATGCACTGAGTAGGAGAGACAGTGCCTTTATCTTGACCTCGCAGAAGCATATTTTAGAAGATCTTCAGAGTATGGGAATCGAAGTAGTTTTGCCGAGGGATATAGGAAGAATGACCAGTATGCAGATTCAGTCAACCTTGGTAGAGAGGATAAGGGCAGCACAAGCAGAAGATCCACAGATTCAGAAGTTGCGGTCGGAGTATGAATCAGGCCGTAGGAAGGAGTTAGTGATTCACGAAGATGGTACGCTCAGGTTTGGAAACAGACTCTGTGTACCGAGTGGAGACCTTCGGCAGGAAGTTATGTCCGAAGCTCATGGTTCCATTTATTCCATTCATCCAGGAGGAACGAAGATGTATCGAGATATCAGGCAGTATTTTTGGTGGAATGGCATGAAAAGAGAGATAGCGAGATTTGTATCCAAGTGTCTGGTATGTCAGCAGGTGAAAGCCGAGCAGCAGAGACCAGCAGGATTGCTCCAGCCGCTTCCTATCCCAGAATGGAAATGGGAGCACATCACGATGGATTTTGTGACCGGTTTACCTAGATCCCCGGCTGGCAAGAATGCGATCTGGGTAATAGTAGATCGACTCACGAAGGTCGCTCATTTCCTTCCTTTCAGAGTTGGGCAGACTACTGAGCAGTTGGCAGAAATGTACATGAAGCAGATAGTGAAGCAGCATGGTGTTCCAGTTAGTATAGTATCAGATCGGGATACACGGTTCACTTCCCATTTCTGGCGGAGCTTGCACCAGAGTTTGGGGACCAAGTTAAGATTCAGTACTGCATATCATCCACAAACTGACGGGCAATCAGAAAGAACCATTCAGACGTTAGAAGATATGCTACGGACGTGCACCTTGGACTTTGGCGGATCTTGGGAGGATCACCTTCATCTTGTGGAGTTCTCCTATAATAACAGCTATCAGGCTAGCATTCAGATGGCCCCGTTCGAAGCATTGTACGGAAGGAAGTGCAGGTCCCCTTTGGCATGGGACGACGTCGAAGAACGAAAGTTGTTGGGGCCAGAGATGATCACGCAGACTGTGGAGATAGTTAAGTTGGTCAGAGAGCGCCTTCGAGTTGCACAGGACCGACACCGTCATTGGGCGGATCAGCATCGTAGGCCTCTAGAGTTCAGAGTTGGCGACCAAGTGTTTCTGCGGATTTCGCCTACTCGGGGTATCATCAGATTTGGAACCCGAGGAAAGCTTAGTCCAAGATACGTTGGTCCTTTCAAGATTCTCGCTCGGGTAGGCGATGTGGCTTATCGACTTGCCCTTCCGCCTTCGTTAACTGGCATACATGATGTATTTCATGTGTCCCAGTTACGTGGGTATGTCCCGGATCCGAGTCATGTCCTCGATCATTCAGAGTTAGTCGTTGGTACCGACTTAACTTACGAGGAACAACCCGTATCTATTTTAGACCGGCGAGAGAAGGTACTCAAGAATCGGACGATCAGCCTTGTCCGTGTTGCTTGGAACCATCACTCTCCGGGAGAATCAACTTGGGAGCGCGAGGACGAGATCCGATCTCGGTATCCGCATTTGTTTGGTTTGTGAGGTATATCTTTATGCCATAATGACACGATCCCACATTCACTGCACCTGCTTGTATTGTACTTTTGTGATGTAGATAATAACTGCTTGTTAGTTAACTTGCATATGATTGTGCCTTGCTTATCCTGATCTTTCAATCCTGTCTTGGCTGGAAATTCCGAGGACGGAATTTTTCTAAGAAGGGTAGAGATGTCACTCCCTGATTCCGGTATACGTATTTTAGCACGTATACTGCTTATTTGTAATTTTGTTGTATTTCTTCATGTATATCCTAAATTATTTGACAAAATAATATTTCGTAATTTATTTTTTGTGATTTTAGTTTACAGTTTTGGCTCTAATTGGGTGACATGCTCTCGGTTCACTTGAACCCGTTGGGTCCTCATGAACCAACTTGGTTTAGATTTTATATAAAACTCATCTCCTTCTCTCTCCTCTCATTATTCCTCTCATTTATTTCCTCCACCAACCAAGGCAAGTGCCAACTTGCTCAAGAGATGGATTTATATTTTGTTAATGATTTCTTACAAAATTATTTGTCAAAATATGTTTTTCTCCTCAATCTATACTAGTTTAGAACTTGAAAATTTCCATTTTGAAGCTTTGATTTTTGTAGATCTAAGTTTTCTCCATTTTCGGATTTACATGGTTTTGATCTATTTTCGTTAGGATTTTGTGGGTTTTGATGCTTCCATGTGGAAGAGAATTCAATTTCACTCAAGTTAGAACTTTGAAAATCTAGATTTGGTTTTGATTTGGTCAAGTTAAGGAAATTGGAAGTTTTTGGTGTTCTTGAGGAGGCTCTCGGCCTGGAAGAGAAGACCCTTCAGCCTGCGCTCTTTAGCGCAAGTTAAACTGCGCAGCTCGTCTTTTGACGAATTGCGCAACCCTTCGGCCAGCGCATTGCGCTGAGCTGAACTGCGCTGGCGCTCCTTAGCTCCAGCGCCATCCGATCCTGCGCAGTCTAATCCCTGCGCAATCTAACCCAGCGCGCTTGACTTCAGCGCAATCCATTCCCTGCGTGATCTGATCCTGCGCAGTCTAACCCTGCGCAGTCTGATCCATGCGCAACCCGACTCTGGCGCAATCCATCTCCTGCGCCATCTAACCGCTGCGCAGTCCAATGCCGGCGCAACCTAACTCTGCGCGTTTGACCCCTGCGCAGTCTAACCCTGCGCGTTTTGACTTCTGCGCATTTGACCATGCGCATTCTGACCTGGGCTCTTATATATTATATTTTCTTATATATATAGGTGAATGTTTGTGTATGCTATATATCCTTACGCCTTTTGTCCCGAGCATGATATGAGCACTAATGTGACCCCGGAGAACAAAGTGTTCCTTCCTGATACATGTACCTGAATGTCCCAGTTCTTGTTCATGCTCGACAAATAACTCGTAACTCCACGTGGCGTATTTGCATTGATGCATTACACTAAGGAGGGTAGAACATGTTGACATACTAATTGACATGGATCCTCTTTGGGGTACTCGTACCAAAGTACGACTTTAGGAGGATAATCATGCAGGCCACAGCATGTGAGTCCAAGATTTCACCTAGGGTTAAACTAGGCAACTAAATATACTAGATGCATGGGGAGGGCAGAATCCCGAGATCGTGTTACACCAGCCGCCTTGAGATATTGTCTTGACGCGCCGGCTGGTCTCCACGGATGCTGTGTCATCTGCAACGAGTGGATGACTGTATCCGATTAATTTCTGCTATATATTATATGTTTTGGCAAGGTGGCCTTGCGAGGGACCTGTGCTCAATTATACCTGTCTACGCGAACCCCTGGGTTGGCTAGCCTTGCTGGAAAGATACGATCTGAGGATTTCTTAATAACATGATGCGAGGATAACCTCGCCATACTAGAAACTCGTAGACTTGACTGGCCGTGAAAATGACTTGCTTGTATTTTTCTTTTACTTTCCGCGAGTAACTGAGGAAAGTGGACTGTTATGGTGCGTGATCCAACCCATGTTCTTGTTTGATTGTTGGGTTGGTTATCGTACTATGACAGGCTGCGGACCGAAGTTACGAACGGAAGCCTTAATTTGATTGTGATGTGCTACTCCTGTGAATGACTAAGGAACATGGCCCACCGCGGTACGTGATCCAACCCATGTTCTTGTTTGATTGTTGGGTTGGTTATCGTGCTGCGATGGTCTGTCGACCGAAGTCACGACCAGGAGATCTTCTTACTTATATCTGTAAACTTATGTGAAGGTCATAGAGTGCGACGCGTCCCGGCTCCATGTGGCACCTTTTGTCCTTGTTTGGTTGTAAGGGTGCCAGATGGGTCCGACGATGTAGCGCTACCCTATAGCCGCAGCATAAGCTTTATCCTTATCATTATAACTGGGTTTTATCTTAACTCTTGTGCCCCTTTGGCGGTACTTGCTATTCGGGGCTGACCCCGCTGGTTTTGTTTGGCCAGATCTCGTAGCAGAGCCAGAGGACGCGATCCTTCTTCCTGACATCCATGGTGCATACTAGGAGCATGGCTGGTCGGGGACTCGAGTGGGTTTCTTCTCCACCACTCCTGCTTATACTTTTGCGGCGTTTAGCCACCGGCACTTGTTAGCCGGATTACTTGATATTTTGTGTCAGTACATAATTGTAACTAAACAGACTGCAGCTGTGTATAATTTTGTGCTCATGACTCTCTGAGATAGCTATGTTATAAAGCTAGTCTCTCATGATCATTTTGATGAAGCGTCGGGGACGCCTTACTGCTTTATCTTTAATGTTCAGTTATTTGCTGATGTGATTTGATTGATTGAGACATAGAACTCTGTGGGACCATAGGAGACTCGCTTGTAGCATGTACCCCCTAGTCTCTCGACAGCCACGATCGCCGTATGACGTTACGTACCTCATATGGAGTAGCTGGCCTAGTCCGTCTCCGTATTTCGGTACTGGGGCGTGACAATTTCGGATTTGGGGTATGTCTACATGTCTTACTCAATATTTCCCCGCCCAGCAAGTGAATCCAAAATCGACAAAAGAATCGAGATAAGTCCGGCCAATACATGATGATTCCAGAAATGATTCCGGAATGATACCAATGACTCCAGTAATAGAGGCCAGCAAGTAAGGTATGTGTCGATACATGAATCCAGAAATATCCATACGTGTTGATACAGAGAATCACATAGAACTAACTAGAACTGAAATACAGTAATTGACAAATAAATGAGAGAACTATCAGAGAATGTACTCGCCTGATACTCTAAAAAGAGTAGTGTAATATCAGATGTCTGTATCAGGGTCACAATGTCCTAAAATAGAGTAATACAGTTATGACATGTCCAAAATAAAAGTAAACGAAAGAACTGATACAATCTATATGATTTCTAAGCCAATCTAGGTCAAAGTCAACTCTAATCAAACATTTTAGTCAAACTAGTCAAGTGGGGACCTAGCATAAAAAGTCTAATGTGGAGTGTCACTATACACAAACTAACTACCTAGGATCTTTACACTAGTGCGGGGTGAGGTCCAATACGTCTATAACTCAAAACAACACAAAATATTAAAAGTCGTAACTATTCAATAAATAAATCAAACTGTACATTGAGTTCCAACAATTTTTGAGATAGACAAAAAGACCAATATTATATAAAATAAAGTACCAAAATGATCCTTGTTAATTATAGAAATTTATACTAATTTTTCTGGAATTTATAAACCCTCATAGATATTTATAAAAATCAGCAAACATAAATATACTGAAAATGAGTTCTGTTTTCCTATTTTTATAAAATACCAAAAGTACTTATTAAATACTATAAAAATTATAATAAATTAGCTAAATTAACATAGTATTTAAATACAATTTTTTCCAGATTTTTACATTAATTAAAATATATATAAAAATTCAAAACCAGAAAGTAACAATTTCTGGAAAAATAATTAATTATAAATTAAGGATAATACATAAGCAAAATCTACAGATGTTGTCGGATGATAAAATAAATATCACCAACGTGTCCAGAACGGTCAAATCAGCTAGAATAGCCTACCCATAAGTCCAATTTGGACACAGGGGCAAAACGGTAATTTCGGGCCAAAATAATGTCCGCCGTTGGACACACTTCGCACCGAAAAACGTGTCGGAATAGAAGTCTACAAAATCTAGCAAATTATATGTCCACGAATCCAGAATGACGATACGAACCCAACGGTATATCCGAAATAGGATTTCGATGTGCCGATCTCAAAATGATACGTTGACACGGACACTTGGAATCCAGTTTGCACCGAAATGCGTGCCGGAGCAAATGTCTTCAAAACTTAGCAAATTATATGTCAACGAGTCCAGAATGACGATACGAACTCAACGGTATATCCGGAATTGGATTCCGATGAGCCGATCTCAAAGTGACCCGTTGACTCGGAAAGTGGTACCCACTTTGTACCGAAATACGTGCCAGGGCCCACGTTCTCCAAATCAAGCAAATTTTATATGAAAACATGCCAGAACGACGCCACGAGTCTACTGGTGGTGTCAAAAATTGAATCCGGAGTCCCGGGTTCAAAAATGGAATTTTACAAGTACAAATAAAAGAATTCGGACGACCAACTTTGGCGTCGAATTCGACCAACCAAACGTGCTTAAAATGAAACGAAAACTAAAGGAGACAGGAAGAGGGTTATACCAGCTGCGCACAGGAACTGGTGGCGTGCCAAACGGAGCTACGACGACGAAGATACGAACCCGCGAAGTTGGCGTCACAAAACTGTCCAAAAACAGTTCAATTTAAAACGTCAACTTGGTGGCCAGTTTTGAGGTATCAAACGACAAAATTAACGGACGAAAATTGACAGGAGTGAAGATGGATATACCGATATTGCGACGGACCAAAAAGTTCGCCGATCCAACGATCGGATCTCCCGAAAAATGCGCGCAAAGTCGCTGCGACGGGGCGCCATTTTCGAGTTCAAAACTCGCGCGTGCCGACGGGATTTCGACGAAAACGCACGAATAGCCTATGCGTCGCGCCGGGGAGGAAGGCGGCGGCCAGGAGGCGTTCGCCGGAGGCTCACGCACAGCCGGGGGGGCTCTTCGGCGGCGGCGGCCGGCCGCGGTGGTGAGCGCGACGCGCGCGGCTGCTGCATGCAGCTGCTGCTGCCGCGTTTGCTGCTGCTGCCGCGCCTGGGCTGCACGCGGCTGCTGGCGGAGGCCGGCCACAGCGGTGGTGGCAGCCAACGACATGGGCACGATTACCGGTGGCGGTGGCCGGCGACGTGTGGTGGTGGAAGGGATGGTGAAGGTGATGGTGGTGATGATATTAATGGTGGTGGTGGTTTGTGAGGGTGGTGATGATGATGTAGATGATGAAGTTGATGATGGTGATGGAGTATGGAGGAGGAGAGTAGGAGGAGGAGGTGGAGCTCGGAAGGAGGAGAGGGTGGCTACGGTGGTGTCGGCCATGGGAGGGTGAGGAGTCGGCTGTGGTGTGCTGGGAGGGGTGTGTGTGTGGTTTGTTTAGAGGAGAGAGAGAGGGAGTTTGCTTTTGTGTGTGTGTGTGTATAAAAGAGAGTGAGAGAGAGAGTTGATATTTGTGAGAGAGAGAGGGAGGATGTCGGCTGA
Source organism: Iris pallida (assembly GCA_029216955.1). Taxonomy (NCBI): domain Eukaryota; kingdom Viridiplantae; phylum Streptophyta; class Magnoliopsida; order Asparagales; family Iridaceae; genus Iris; species Iris pallida. The sequence goes on along the minus strand of JANAVB010003000.1, from coordinate 11,468,505 downwards.
AGGGGGGTGCTCTTGATGGTGAGGTGCGTGTTGTGTGGGTGTGATTTAAGGAGAGGGAGGATATTTATTTATATATATATGTATATATATATAATAAGTGAGATATTTATAAAATAGAGAGAGGAAGAGATATTTTTCAAAATAGGAAAAATGGGAAAATTAAGTGGGGTACTTGGACAGTCATGAGAGGACAACGTGGAGCTTGGGTTCGGGTTCGGTCGAGCCAGGTCGAGTGAAAATCGGACCAGGTGCAATAATTAAATTAAAAAATAGGGATTTATAATCATGGGTAAATAAATAATATACGGGGACTCCAATAAATGGGACACAAGTTTCATGTGGGTAGTAGGCTTCATGTGGGCCACGTCTATACTTTGGGACGACTAGGTTGGATCGATGTCGGATCCCGAAATTAAATTGGAAAATAAATCGGGTTTCACGGTAGAAAATAAATCAGCCTAAATTGAACTGAAAGTTGTGCGAAAGAAATGGAGCACAAAATGGAGTGTCTGAGTGGGACACGAAGGTCATGGGTGAAGAGCGTCTCGAGTAGATCATTTATGAGAAGTTAGTTCTGAGAAAACGACTGGTCTGGTGCTCCTAAATTAAAAGCCACGGTAACGTGCAAACGATGATCAAAGATAAAAGTGGGAATAATTATTCAACGATTAATTGGTCTAAGTTGACCCGAACTTGCGCGATACAAAAAGAGCACAAGGGAACGAGTTCAAGTGGGACACTATATATCAACAGGAAGATAATCTTGCCTACTTCAAAACCCATGAAGAGAGTTTACAGAGATTGGCATCCCTGACGCTCCAGAAGTCAGAGTTACGGAAAGGCACATAAATGATCAAAACAATTAAATAAATAAAATATTTATTGATAATAATTCATTCAGAAAAATAAAAATAAATCCCAAAATTCAGGGGGCTTACACCGACGATATATGATACGATATTGTTTGAGTTTATATGGTAGAAGTTATGGGTCGTACAACATAGGTGTACAATTCTGGAATTGAATCAGGAATCCAGTGTACACATAATTTTCTACGACAGATTTGACATATTAAACCATGTCAAAATGAGAATATGTATGAACAAAAATCGAAGAGCATTCGATAAGCTTTTCAGCCGTATATAATATGATAGTATAGATGTATGTATTAGGAATTATTAACTGTACAACATCATCGTCGAAATCTGGAAACAATTTCTGTAATTTAAGGACGCATCAGCTTTGTATCCTAATTTTGGCCTATTAAACTTTATCAAATCCAAAATGTGTAAACACATGTTTTGTAGAAAATTTGATAAGCTTTCCAACGATATATAATATGATGGTATTCAGATTTATATGATAGGAGTTATGCTATTTGCAAGTAGAGGATACATGTTTGGGATTCTGGACAACTTAGTTTTGTGTTTTTATATAATTCTTATCTACTATATTGACTGCGTGTGACCGGTGTAGATTTGCTCCACCGAAGGGGTCGGCATACCCGGTCTTTTGATATATATATATATATATATATATATATATATATATATATATATATATATATATATATATATATATATATTGTCTATTGTAAGAATTTTGGGTCAACAAATACAAAGGAGACTCTGCCGAAATTTTCAATAATTTCTGAAGTTAGCCAAGTTAGAGAATTCCTGGATTAGGAAAACCTAATTGAATAATCTAAGTTTATATCTTCCTAGTCACAAGATATTACCATATGAAGTGTTGTCTTTGACACACGAGATGGTAAAATAAGTTGAACAATTCCTTGCCAACGATTATTACCATATGGCGTGTTGTTCCGACACACGAGATGGTAATGAGTTGGATAATCTCTTGCCAACAAGATATTACCGTATGGCGTATTGTCTTTGACATACGAGATGGTAATTGAGTTGGAACATGATATTAGACATAGGAGTCAATAGACTATTGTCTGTGTTTGTAGTTGCATCATGGGGTGAGAGAGAACAACTGGATCAAATCTATCGAAATTCCTGCAATATAATAACAACATAAAAAATTAATCAGTAGTCCCGTATCTGTAAGGCCTTGCGATGTCGAGGGTGAGGCCTAGCTCACCAACAGAGAACAGTCCAGTAAATTTCGAAAATAAAATCGAAATTTAAAAAGTTAATGTATACATGTTTCCCACAAGATGTGGGGGGTCGGATCTAAGGCACCGTATCCAATCAGACACCACCTGGTTCCGGATAAATGAGATTATTGTCGAAAAAATAGAGAATGATCGTGATCCAAATATGTTCTCTAAACTGCATCATCATATAGAAAAATTGGCTATGATTGTGGTAGTGAATTTAGGTTGTTGTGATTGTGAGGGTAGTCGTTATTTATGAATTATTAGGATTTAGTAGGACGAACACTAAGAAAATTCACTAGAATGAGATCTAGTCAGAGTCAAATTTTAAGTTAACGTTATAATCCCTCAGAATTAATTTCTCAATTTCTTTACTTTGGAATTCCGAGAATCCGATCATCTCTGTGATTCTCAATTTACTTATTTTATTTTCTCGTCTTTGACTGAGGACTTGCATGTCGTTTGACGACCTAGTATTGTTCATTAGATTTGTTGACATACTTCCAAGGAGCTGCTATTGTACATTGAAGAAAAGCTGGAGAACAAGAACGAGATGTGACGATATTGAAGGCAATCATATTAAATTAGATCTTCTTATCATCAATTTTGGTATATAAATATATAATTATAATTAGATTAATAGTTGTATTGGGTAGAATAGTCCATTTCAAATTTATAGTTTCAGAATGTCCTTTTGAATAATATTAATTTTATTTTGTCAATTATGACCTGCGATAACCTATCCTAGCGCCTTACGGGCGACAATCGCGAATATGGGTACTGGAGTATTCGTATGTCACGTAGCCTCGGGATGATGTTACGTACTCGACTCGTCGTATTCTGGGAGCGGGGCGTGACAGTTTTCATTATCCTTTTCTATATTCAAGGATTATTCGTTGTTTTAGTGTTATTATTTAATTTTCATCACCCTTTTTTTATTCTCATTCGATAACATTCCAAATTTTTCTTGAACATAAATTGCTTGGGTACAGGTACTTATTTCTCAGTCTCTTATAGGATCAGAGGTATATCCTCAAGCGGAGCGATATACTTTGAAAAATTGGATCTTTGGTTCATGACATCTTCCGGATCGTCATGAACTTTTTTCTCTACAGGAGATGCTTCTTCGGGAGCTGCTTCTTCAAGAGCATTAGGGTGTGTTATATTATTCGGGCTCTTCTTCTGGAGAGTTGAACCTATTGAACATTTAGTATTATTTGGCATCTTCTTTTGGAGAGCTGAATATTTAGAACATTTAGGTCTTATGTGTTCTTACAAACTAATTTATTCATTTGTTGCCTTTATTTGGTTCTTTTGGTACTTTTATTAGAAAATAAATTTATAGTCGATATAATTATTTATGTAGCATAATTAAAAACATCGATTAAGCACATAATATTTTATTTGCAGTAAAAATAAAGAATAATTTCTCCTAATTTAGTCAAGATTAGATAAAGTAGAAATATGTCATGATACATTCTTCTGAAATGATATTTTAGACGTTCTTCGAGAACGATGATGCAAGACGTTCTTATAGAACGATAATTTATCTTCTTCATATCTCCCCCTAACAGCAGAAATTATGTCTTATTAACGTGACAGATCACAAAAAATATTCTATCACAAAAATATCTCATGTTTAGAAGATTTAATAACCTAAGGAGATAAATATAATAATTCACAAAACATAGATGCCACTATTACAGTTTCAAATAATTCTAACATAAGTCATATAATGTAGTTTAAAGTTGTGTTACTAGTTATTCAGATACAATATTCAGGATTGATGGTTTTGAAACAAACTTTATCTTTGAGATCAAGATGTATGTTGCAATCTGGTAAGATATTATCACACAAATTAATATTGATAATTCTCAAAATCTTTGTTTTGGGTGTCTTGTCGATCATGTCACAATTTAAAAGTTATAGGATCATTCGACTTCTGGCTCATAATGGACCCTTATAGGACTGAGCTTTTCGCTCATGATATAGGATTTAGCTTCTAGCTCATGATAGTATGTGACTTGACATCCCTAATGTATATCCTACTGAATAGCTGGATAATCTATTTAGACGAATTTCTGGTTCTCTTAGACGAACTTCTGGTTCTCTTAGTCGAACATCTGGTTCTCTACAACACATTATGTATCTATTGGGTAAAATATGCTCTGTCGGAACCTTCAATTAATGTGAACAAGATCAGCTATCGTTGATAATATATTCGATCTAGTATTCTTATCCTATTTATCAGTCATGCATAAGATGTCTCTATCTCTTTTTTTTCTATGGATTCTAGTTTCTAGATATGGCAATATCATATCAATAGTTGCAAATAGTGATATTATTGATCAATAATAATAATTTTATAACATAGAACTTCGGGTCTATGATAGTTGGTAGGACGGCCACACATCCGTAGGCACCATATGGATTAGACAAACTTATGTCTCAAACTTTAAAATATATGCAACTATGAAATACCAATATTCATGTTGATAATCTTTTTTACTTGTGAACAAAATTAACGAATGCCGGTAAAAATTATGATAGAGAATAACTTTTCAAACCCTCAATAATTTATGTTTAGAAGAATATAATATACAAGTAATATTAATGTGTCGGTATTGTCCTTGAAAACTTACAACATGGCCACTGGTAATGATCTGTTCATAATGCACCATGATCAGATTTTTAAATTCTCATATATCACAGTTTTCACATGCAAATTTCAATCTAGATCATCCAATAATAAATCAAAATATTGATAATATATTCTGTCTTTTCTTGAGCCATTTAAAATCAGCCACGTTACTCATCATATTATCACAAATAATAATAAAGAATAAAAGATATTATCTGACCAAGTTAACTCCGCTGAAATTTAAACATTATGCACAAGAATCATATTTGACCTTTTGGTAAGACAGATCAAATAAAGATTAATAATTTCTAACAAATATCAATATATATCAAAAAGATGTGATCCGAGCAATCAGTGGACTACCAAGATGAGTAATATTACTCGACTCCAATACAGTTTATTAGAAGCTAACTAATACTACTATGATAATACTTGGACAGTAATGCTACTTGTATGAAAATATCAGTGTGTTAATGCTAGCACAATTTTGTACCACTAGAAGATGAAATATTTTAAGGATATGCCCATAGATTAGCATGAACCTTGTGTGACCATGAATCGGTGACCCAAGCAATGGCGATTGGAAAGTTTACTGTTTACACTGTCATTGTTAACTCTGTTGGGGAGAAACCTCTCTACATGAAACCTATGTTGTAGATATGAATAAGGACACCTTTTTCAGTGTCCATACAACATAGCATGACATATACGTTTCGATCATCCAATAACATGTAGAAAAAAAAACTCATCTTTTTTGGGATAATAAACTTAGATAATAAATAATTGTTTTGTAAACTCACAGGACCAATGAGCACATAATGATAAAAATTGGTATAGCATCTATTCTAAAGTATTCAAACTACTTTCAAAACTGCTCTTTTTTTTTCTTTCTTTTCAATTAATTACTTGCCTCCTTAACATATTATATAATCAAAATAAAAAAAATCATCTGGTTGGATTTGTATCATGAGTAAAAAAGTATGCTTGATCAAATGCCAGTGCATCAAGCTTCTTATGAAAAAAAATGTAATCTATAAATCTGGTTGGATATCTGATCTTTTATCTTTTTCGGTAGTGACCTAAAATTTCTCGAGCGGCAGTAGAGCGTCTCGAACATTGATAGAGCGGTCGTGGTAGCCTGAAAATTTCTCGAGCGATCATGCTGATAACGTGTTGTGAAAATGAGAGAGAAATAGAAGAAATTGGTAGCCAGAAATCTGTACGTAGTTTAAGATAGGGGTCGTTGTGGGTATGGATAAGGCATCTATATTTGGATTTATCCAAATCACAACCGTTATACTTAATTATTATTTTTATTAAGACAATTTTGGTTTGGAGAGGGTGAAAAGAGTTAAGTGAGAAAAAGTTAAGTAGTGTAAAAAAAAGATGTTGAGAACTAATAAGGGATTTAGTCCCACATTGGAAAATGTAATATGAAGAGGACCTAGACTCCCTATAAGTAGTGGAGTAGCCAATCAATAAAACACAACAACAATTATTCTCTACATGGTATCAGAGCCATAACCACAAAAAAAAAATTTCCAACCCGCCCAAGGCCAACCCCTCTGCCCCGACGCCCACCCACCTTGGCCCCGCCGTCGACGCCCCCTGCCGCCGACGACACCCCCCTTGTTGCCCCCTCCTGCCGCCCCCTCCACCCCCAAGCCGACGCCCCCTGCCCCCGACGCCTACCCCCTGCCCCCGACGCCCACTCCCGCCGCCCCCCCTGCTGTCCCCGTCCCCACCCCCTTGCTGCACCGATGCCCCCCCTGCCCCCTCCCCCCCAACGACGCCACCCCCCCACGCCCCCCTCTCTTTCGACCACATCTGCGGCCGACCCCCCCCACAAACCCTAATTTGCGAGCACGATTATGTAGACGATTATTCGAAGACGGATGGCTGTCAAATGCTTTATTTGCACCTTCTGTTCCTAGATTACGTCCTCCGGAACTACAAATGCTTTATTTGTATTCCGTTCTCGATCTGCAAATTAGGATCTACATCCGTGCGCCAGTGTTGGCCACGTTAGCAGCGCATTCGTAAGGTCTCTGTTGGAGACTTTACATAAAGACGAATACGACGAAGCCGACGAAGACGACGACGACGACGACGACTCACAGTTGAAGACGCCATGGATTCGATCAGTAGAAAACTGACAGCAGAAGAGATGAAGGCCTTGGTTGATGATATTTTATCAAAAAGATTAACCGAGGCAACCCCCACTACAAAAAAATAGCTAAATAGCGACTGAAATTTCAGTCGCTAAAACATACATTTCAGTCGCTAAAGCAAATTAGCGACTAACCCACGACTAAAAAAGTTAGTCGCTAAATGCATCGTCGCTGATCACTTTTAGTCGCTAGTTAGTCGCTACAGCGACTAACTACCGACTGAAATAGCGACGAACAATAGCGACTAATCAGCGACTGCTAAGTTAGTAGCTGATTTAGCGACTACCGAGCAACTAACGGACGACGTATTTACGATTGTAATGATTACAGTTGTTTACTAGCGACGAACAAGTTTAATCGCTGCTTGGTCGCTGGTTAGTCGCTGGTTAGTCGCTGGTTAGTCGCTATTTTGTTTCTCCAGATATTTAGTCGCTGAGTCGTTGCTAGTTACATGCTAGGTCGTCGCCGGTTAGTCGCTGTTCCGTTGCTGCGTTATTTATATTTTCCAGATTTACAGTATTCATGCTAAACTATCATGTAAGATTAATATATATAAACAAGTCCACAACAGATACAGTGCAAACAGCTTTTAGGATCACAATAGTTATCAATTATATGAACAAAAAAATAATAACATACACAATACACAAACAGAAAAGCAAAGATATATATATATCAGTCATGTTCAATCATGTCGAACCATTTACCATCGATCATCCATATAACAAAAAGATATTACCATCGATCACCCATATAACAAAAAGATAAACTAATGTAACAAGCACAAAATAGTATATCTCTGATGATACAAAAGCATAGAAAGTCAAGACGATGGTGGCTGCATGCTGCCCATAAACTGTGTCATGAACATAACTAATGCTGCTTGTTGGCTCGCCGTAAAAACAGGAGCTGGAACAGAAGTAGCCGAAGGAGCAACAAATGGAGACGTAGCCGGAGGAACAAAAGATGGAGACGTAGCCGGAGGAGCAACAGATGGAGACGTGGCCGGAGGAGCAACAGATGGTACAGTAGCTGGAGTAAAGGAAGGAGGAGCTGCAGGAGGAGGAACAGTCGGACTACCAGAATGAGCAGCGGTACCATGATGAGCACTAGTAGAAGACACCAACTCCGTAATATGTCTCAACTGTCTCTGAAAGTCGAACATCATGGTGGTCATCTGCTCCATAGTAAGAAATCCAGTAGAAGTAGTAGCATGTGCAGGACCGGTAGTAGACTGTACAGGTGGAAGAGCTCTGGCGTATCTCGATGGTTGCGATGCTAACGACCCGGTACCGTACACGCTACCGCCCTTTCCTCTCCCAACAGCCTGTACCCACAAGTTATTTCTTTCAGAGGACATACGTGGCATACTAGTACCAGCGGCCCCCCCTTCCTGATCAGCTGCTTGAGAGGCATGACTCTCCAATTTCTCGTAGGCCTCCTGTATATATAATGGTATCATGAGTATATAAAATTACAACCAAACTACGTGTTTTTGAAGAATATGAATTTTTATTTGTAAAGATAAAGATACAGTTAAAACATTCATAAGATACAGTTAAAACATTGCACGCTACTTTTTATTATATACAGGAATAGAAGCAAAGCAAAGCAAGTTGTTGAAAGACAAGTAAATACTTACAAATACTTTGGTAGCCCGTTCGTCTACTAACTTTCCATCTTTCTTTCGTTTATGGGTACGTTCGAATATCTTAGGAAAGTCGACAGAACTCGTATCTAAGCCTGCCTTAGTGGCCTCCTCGCACTGTAAAAGTTAACTCTATAATATATTACATAAATAATAAAAATTCTCACTTTAATTAACGATTTTACATACCATCCGTCGAAAATGTTCGGCGGTCGGGATCGATCCACCCGTGTGGAGACCAGCTTTAGCACGAGCTGCCTTTGCCCTGTCCGACCTAGTCTTGTACTCAGGTTTGGCCATATCCTCTTGCATCTTCTTCCAGTATTCCTCTTTTAGCCAATCCTTGCGCTTGTTTCCATCAAGTGCCGCAAAAGTCTTCTGGTCACTTACCATATCCGCCAGCCTTCTGCCGGCAATTGACTTATAACATTTCTTGATCTCTGCCTCTCTATGGTCTGGCCACCAGTAGCTCTTCTGCAAGTTAAAATAGAAAATCAAAAGTTATACCAGATTAAACACTATAATGAAAATAGTAGGAGAGCCTACCAAGTGTTTGTCAAAATGACAAATAAGCTATTTTTTAGTTTTGTTCTCAGTTTTGTATCCATGGTTGGCTTGGTTGTTCATTTAATTGGCATTTTATTTGATTTCTAAGTTTTCCTCACTAATGTATATACATATATATATGTGTGTGTTATATATGTTATATATATGTATGCATGTATTAATGAGTGTATGATGCTATGGGACAGTGAGTGTTAAGTATGCACTGTCAAGAAGGATTTGGGATGGTCATTGTGACAGTAGATGTGAGTTCTTATGCTAGGGGACTATTAGTGAGTGAGTTTTAGTGTTCAATTAGTGTTACTTGTGTGTGTTAGTGGTTGTCTATTTAGAGTGTCAAGTTGTAAGGGGGGTATTGGCCATATGCCTATGTTTACTGTCATTGACAGTGAACTGCCCCTTTGAGGCAGTATGTGCACAGTGTGCCTATTTGACCACTGCTCCGGGCAGTAGGCCTTTAGGTACTGCAGTTGGGGGCTTAACTCCATCTCGACTGCTACAGGGCAGTGAGGCCACTTGTCCATTCCCTATGTGTTTGAGAGAGAGGGTGAGGCCATTGACCTATGGGCAGAGCCATTGGCCATTGGCCAATCCCATCTCAGTTTTAATGAGCAGTGTCAGGTTATTAGTGTTTAGGAGAGAGAGATATCAGCCTAGGCAATGTGCCTCAGTCCTAGTATCCTAAGTTCAGTGTGTGTGTATATCTAAGAGTTGTGTTAAAGTGTCAGTTAGTATCTCGTGTGGTGTCTTAGTGAGTATCAGTCCCTATGTATCAGTGTCTAGGACTGAGTAGTGAAGTGTGTATCCTAGAGTGAAATAGTGTAATAGTGTCTAGGAGTGAATAGTTGTGAGAAGGGAATTGGAACTGTTAATATGACAGTGAGCTCATGTTTTTGTGTGTGTGTGTTTAAGTATCCAAGTGCCTAAATATATTAGAGAGTATCCTAGTTGAGTATCATAGTATTTTGTGTTAGGGAATGGTGTGAATCACACACATGTATATGAAGGTGGGGATTTTGGCAGTATGGCCAGGCCATTTGGCCACTGCCCAGGCCATTAGCAGCAGCTGCTTTGGCAAGCAGCAACAGCAGTTGACCATGTCAGGCTAGTGAGCCCCATGGCAATCAGAGCTGTATTAGCAGTAGCAGCAAGGAAAAAACCCCTTGGTTATGTTGCCAGGCCATTGGCAGGTCTTACAGTTGGAATTCAAAACATGACAGTACATTTGTGTTAATAGCAACTGAAGTGATGAACCACACACACTAAGAAGATCTTTGATGAAATTGGATGTGTGTGCACTTGTTTTGTGTGGCGTGGATAAGCTTCCGTCTGGTTGCATATCAGAAGAGAGATCCCATATCACACTCTTTTTTCTAATGACTTAATGAGCTTCACAAACAATTCTTATTCACTCAAAGACGCCATGAATCTTCATTGTCAGACATGTCTACATAAATCTTATGGGCAAACCTTTTGAAATGTGTTTATGATATTCGGGAATATCAGAAAAGCTTGTCAAAAATCGTTGTCTTTATTTATTTGAAATCTAGCTTTCGTTCCAAAAAAAAGTAGAAGAATCTAATCTTCTTCAGCATGTTTGAAATATCCAGATTTGACAATTGAACATTCTTCAACTGATCCGATGATAAGAAATCCTTATTTGACCATTTCTAGCGTAAACTTTGGGTGCAAGTACAAAAATCTCCTTTGAAAATAACAAGGGTTTGAAAAATAAGCCAATGCCATTACATATCAAGTAATATGGATCATACCAGAGGGAAGAGAAGATGGCGTGCCTCCCAACGATGACGGAGTAGGCTGCGGGGACAATCCGTCATCTGTCATAATAATGTCGTCTTCGGATGCTCCTCCTATTAGTTGATCTGGAGTGGACGGGGCCGGCCGAGATGAACCTCCACGGAGGCGGCGACGACCTCGGTTCGTCATAGATTAGATCTGGAGTGGACGGGGCCGGTCGAGATGAACCTAGCTTCCACATATTAAACTAGTATCAGAGCTGTGATCGAAAAAGCTTCAAAAGCAAAAATTCAAATTCTAAAAAGTAAACGGAAATATATTCAATATGGCAGAAATATATTCAATATGGCAGTTCAATTCAGATATGGCAGTTCAATTCAGATAGGCTGATTGTGTAAACATAAATAATCTCAGTTCAATTCAAATAGGCTGATTGAATAACCATCAATATTCTGAAGGGGGGATCACCCACATCTGACACTATGTATAGACTTAGAAGTTAGAAAATACTGAAGTGGAACAACAATGGATTTGTGCTAACATGACGATCTCCAGCAGAAGAATAACAATACTGTACTAAATTTCTATTGAAGATTATCACTGGACTTAATCACAACACAAAAAGATTGAAGCAACATAGTGACACTGTATCTTCATACATATTCCTCAATCAAATCCTGGCTAAGTGGTTAACTATGATATGGAATTCCTGGATAGTTAAAACTTGAGATAGAGATGTCATTGAAACACAGAGACCAGTTAACTGGAAAACAACTTGATGTCATAAACCTATATGAACAAGAACAATAATGCATAGGAAACCAACGAACTATATATGTAAAGAACATCGGACTTGTGAATCAGTTAAAGTTCATATGGTGCAAGTATAGGCACATGAAAAGAACCCCCGGTCTCCCAGACACACCAAATAACCAATAATTCGAACACAGGAATGAACTAAAGTTACTAAAAATAGATCCAACGTGCAGTCAATATACATTATTAAGATGTTGCCTTACATTTATTCTGGAATCAATTTCTCAAGTACCTATATCTAGTACCTCCCTGCATACAGTTTGTCATGTTCTATCTGAAGACCAATTCATCAAACTGTCAGTTGCAACATAAATTTTATCAATGCAATATGCAATCCAGGTTCTAGAAATTTCAGTCTTCTTAAAATTTGGAGAAGTAAATAGCAAGAAACAAATATAAGTCAGAATTCAGTTAAATTATCAACTTTGGACGAAGAAAAATAGAAGTAACCATGCAAAAGAATTTACTTCATAAACGCAAGAGATTGCCCAACTTAACAAATTCAGCTTCCGATAATTTTTTAGGAATGTCAGTGACCAACAATTCCGAAATTATAGAATATGTCTATGTCCCAACTAATGGGGCCACATAGTGCCTAGAATTTAAGAACTTAAGGCGAAATCAATGAAGAATAAGGAAGTTTCTTAATACGGAAAATACAGAAGATCAAAATTTTGAAGCTATTGCAATCTAAACATTCTAGGGTATATAATGGACATGGACACAATACAAACATGGGACCAACTTTGGCAAGTCCATGTATACCTTGGTATGTGTGTGCCATGATATCTGGTGGAGATAACACATAGCCGACAACAATAACATAACTGGAAAGAAAGCTTCTACAACTCTATACCTGATTTGAATCAGTGGAGAGACTAGGTTCCTTGTCAGACTAGGTTCCTTGTCAGCTTGAAGCAACAAAGGTAGTGATTACCCTTCTTTTCCTGGTTTGTGTCACAGCTGATTCGAGTTGCCTCTCCAATTTTTGCAGTTCTTTCAGTCAGTGCTCCAAGGTCGTCTCCAAGTAAATGCCTTATGAAAATCTTGACAATTCAGAGTGAATCATCGAAAAGTTTTGCTGACTTTCAGTCAGTTCTCTCAGTCAGTTCAGAGTGAATCATCGAAAATTCAGAGTGAAGTTTTGCCTCTCCAATTTTTCCTGACTTTCAATATTGCTGACTTTCAGTCAGTTCTCTTGACAATTCAGCTGATTCGAGTTGCCTCTCCAATTTTTGCTGACTTTCAATCATCGAAAATTCAGAGTGAATCATCGAAAATCTTTCAGACTTCAATTTTTGCAGTTCTTTTAGTCAGTTCTCTCATTTTAACTCTACATTATTTAATATTGCTGACTTTCAACAGTATATCATCGAAAATTTATAGAGTGAATTTGTTGCTTTTTCTTGAAAATCTTGACATTTGAAAATCTTGACAATTCAGACCAAGAGGACTGCTACAACCAAAATGAACCAAAATAGACTGAAGCAGTAGGTAATTGCACTGCTACTAATCAGTGGATGTGAACCAATATAAGAGGTTAAGCATATGAAAGAGGAACAGAACAGGATACATGGGGCTCGACTGAACTAATATATAGATATATAAGTAAAGGACTGAATCAATAAAGGACTCAGTAAAGGACAATAAAGGACCAAATGACCTATACTACTAATGTATAAAGAACAGAATCAATATAGGATACATGGGGCTCGACTGCTACTAATCAGTAAAGAATATAATAAAGCTAAGTCTGAATTGCTATGGGCTCGACTGAATTGCTCGACTGCTACTAATCATAAAGCTAAGACTGAACTAATACATGGGGCTCGACTGCTACAGAATCAATATAGGAACACAATAAAGAACATAACAGGATACATGGGGCTAATAAGAAAAGAAATCAATTGCTCACCTCAAATGTTTTTGGGATATATGAAAAACCCAACTTTTTATGTTGTTCATTACATTGCCATACATGATATAAGTTGTAAATGTTAGGATACTTGGTCATAAAGGTTACAAATCGATTTTATCATCGTCCTCTTCTTCCTCTTCATCTCCCGAATCATCATCATCGCCCGAATTATCGTCATCGTCATCTTCTTCATTTTCTTCTTCATCTTCATCTTCCAAATCTTCTTCATCATCTGATACCTCCATATCATAAGTTCTCTCTATAACAACCTCTTCATCAACTCTAACCTCCTCATCAGTAACTTCAACTTGCATATCATCAACGACGGCCGAAGTGATATATAAAAGTTGAGGAATGGCCACTTCATCCTCCTGATATGCCAGCTCTCCAACATTATAAGTGTTTCTAGCTTTAGTCTTGCATACAGCCCACCAGTCCCGGGTATTGCGCCGTCGACTAGGATAGCTTGTGAAGTATACTTGAATTGTTTGACTTGCCAACACAAAAGGTTCGAATCCTCCATATCTTCTACCATGCTTTATATCAACAAATCCAAATTGTTTGTCAATTTTCCATCCTTGCTTAGGTGTTGTATCGAACCAATCACATTTAAACAACATAATGTTCGTATCGAAAGAAATCAACCGCGGGTATTCCAGCTCTATAACATCTCTTAGTACACCATAATAATCATGTTCTGGATCCGCATCGTAGATTGAGCCCCTTACACACACTCCAGAACTCTTGGTAAAATTGCCATCTTCATCGACAAACGAGTGGTTGATAGGCTTATCAGTTGTTCTAAACTTGAAACCATTAATCGTGTATCCATCCCAATACTTTGCCTTCTTACTTGGTCCAATGGCTAGTGATCGAAGCCCCTCATTATGTAAGTTTATGCCAGGACGGAAAACCTGAAACATCACAGATTGTAGGTATATTATATCCTTATTTGTAACGAAGAATTAACAATGATCACGTTTTAATATTCTTACATAATCATGGAACCACGACGGAAATTTTCTATCAACCTCTCTAGCAAGTTCATCATCATCAATATTAGGTCTTTCCATTTGTACTTCGGCTCTAAAAGTACTGTGATAGAAAAAAATCAAAGTTATGATACTTCTTTGCTAACTATACATGTATAGTAAACACGCTAGTAAAGTTGTGTCACTTACTTCTCAATATCTTTCATTTCTTCTATGCCGCTATTTAACAATACATATCGATGAGCAGCTTCAAGCTCATCGTCTTCCAACCACCGTATTTTAGTAGCACTTGTAGGCTTGCCCCTTACATTGAATATAGATAGGATATCACTAATCGGTGCATCATCTCCACCTTCGTCATTCCTTGGGGCTCTATTTTGATTTGTTCTGACATGAGTATCAAAATAAATGGAACAAAAGTTTGAAACCTCCTCAATGATATATGCTTCGCATATCGAAGCCTCTACATGAGCCTTATTACCCACCTTCTTCTTTAGGTGGTGTTGATATCTGGACAAAGGAAATCATAATCGATTAGAAATATTAGAATATGAAATACTAGAAAATCAGACTCAAGATAATTAATTTATACCTCTCAAATGGGTACATCCATCGATAGTGTACGGGAGCACCGACACGTGCTTCGTATGGAAGATGAATTGGCAAGTGCTCCATACTATCAAAAAACCCTGGAGGAAACACCTTCTCTAACTTGCATAAGGTCAATACAATTTTCTCCTCAAGTTCAATCATATGTTGCACCGTCAACTTGCTTGAGCACAAATCTCTAAAGAATATAGATAATTCGGCAAGCGGAGTCCATATGTGAGGTGGCAACATCTCTCTGAAAGCAATTGGTAGTAACCTTTCCATGAACACATGACAATCATGACTCTTCATTCCTGTCAGTTTGCGTTCATTAAGATCAACACATCTCGCCAGATTGGACACATAGCCGTCAGGAAATCTCAACTTCGTTATCCAATTGCATATTATTAATTTATCTTCCCTATCCAATGCGAATGGTGCTGGAGGCTTGACTAATGTATTATTGCTACTTCGTCTTAGATTCAACTCTGGGCGCTTGCAAATATTTTCTAAGTCCTTTCTTGCTTTGGGATTGTCTTTCGTTTTTCCCTTGATATCCATTACCGTATTGAAGATGTTGTCGAATACATTCTTTTCGATATGCATGACATCAAGATTATGTCTTATGAGATTGTCCTTCCAATAAGGTAAGTCCCAGAAGATATTCCGCTTCGTCCAGTTGTGGCTATGTCCAAAATTGTCGAAATGATACTCTGATCTCGGATCTTCCATCACTGTCGGCAGATCCTCTACCTCTTCCCAAACCTGATCTCCTGTCAGTCTCAATGGGGGAGGAGATAGTTCTTGTTTACCAGCTCTGAAGGCATCTTTGTTCCTCCTCCACGGATGCGACATGGGAAGGAACTGACGGTGACAGTCAAAAAAGTATGCCTTTCCTCCACGCTGAAGACGAAACGCCTTACTGTTTCCCATGCATATCGGACAGGACTTAGTCCCATGAGTACTCCATCCAGATAACATTCCATATGCTGGAAAATCGTTGATAGTCCACATAAGTGTCGCTTTCATCTGGAAGTTTTGTTTCTTCAATATATCGTACGTACGGACACCGAATTCCCATAATTGTTTCAACTCATCCACCAATGGCTGCATGTAGATATCGATGTTCTTCTTTGGATTTTTAGGACCAGGTATAATAAGTGTCAAGAACATGTAAGGCGTCTTCATGCACATCCATGGTGGTAAATTATAAGGGGTCAAAATTACTGGCCAGCAAGAGTACTGAGATCCTGACTATCCGAAAGGAGTAAATCCATCAGAACATAGCGCCAATCGGACATTTCTAGGCTCCGCAGCAAATTTTGGATAGCACTGATCAAAATGTTTCCATGCCTCTCCATCAGAAGGGTGAGATAATTCTCCTTCATCCATCTGTTGTTCCTTGCTATGCCATGTCATGTGCTGTACTGTATTTGCTGACATATACATCCTCTGCAGCCTTTTTGTGAGAGGCAAGAATTGCATATACCTGTAGGGACGCAACTTTCCTTGGACAATTGACTTTCCTTTGCCCCGAATTGGCTTGTACCGGTCCGCATTACAAAAAGTGCATTTGTCTTTATACTTGTTCTCTTTATAATATAGCATGCAGCCGTTTCGACAACAATCTATCTTTTCATAGCCTAATCCAAGTTTTCTTATCATCATCTTCGACTTGTAAAAATTTTCAGGTAAATCCTTTGATCCTTTTGGCAACAACTCTCTGACAAACTGGATGATCCTGTCGTAGCATTCTTGCGGCAAGTTGAAATCAGACTTGATGTTCAACAGCCGCATCACCACAGACAGGACAGAATGAGTATCACAGTTCGGATATATCGGTGTATCGGCATCCTTGAACATATCATAGAATTCCTTTGCATCAGTATTCGGATCCTTCGGATTAAAAGTAGGCCCGGCCGCAGCAAATATCATCTCTTGTGATAGGTTTCGCTGCCAATATTCGAGGTGATCTCCAGGCGGCGACTCTCTGACCTCCGTATCAAAGGAGGACTGATTTTGCGAGAACAAAGGTTCTCCTTGAGCCGTCCACTCCTTGTAGTTTTGTACGAAACCCTTCTTGTAGAGATGCTCTCTCACAAGATCCACCTCTCTGAATGGAATATTATGACATTTGACACAAGGACACTTGATGAGTCTACCATCCATAAAATCTGGTTGGCTACTGGCGTATTTGAGAAATTCCTCAACGCCCGCCTTGAAATCATCACTCAAGCCAATCTTGCTCTCATGTCGTCGATTGTACATCCATGAACGGTCAACTAAGTATCGACTCATTGCTTTTACTCTTGTGAATATGATTCTGCACCATATATACATTCAAAAAGAAATATGGATTAGATATCAAATATGATTTGTATATCATATTAAAAAATACTCTCCATATTGCTAAGTAAATACTTTTGGCTACATGTTGTGCTTACATATTTTCTTATGTCTGACGTTACTTGTTTTGCTCATAAAATTACTTGTTATGCTCATAAACCACATATCAAGTGTTCTCTAACATTTTTTTAGGCATAACAAAAGAAGGAAAAGATACTCTCAATCCTAGCCATATTAGCTGCTTCATTCAATTTTTTTTACCGAATTGATTATAAAAGAGACCCTCAATGTCATTGATCGGGTCAGTATCGGTGATCGGAACATGTCAAACCGTATCGATATCGGCCGTATCCGATTATTATCAGTCGATAATGCAAACTATGATTCAAACCATGGATGATGATTGATGAAGAAGAGGTAGATGAATCCAAACAAGACAAGAATTCAAGTCCTAAAACAGGAATGCTAGTCTAAAAGTAAATGGGTGTAGCGTGTCCCGAAATCCAAATCAAGGATGTGCGACAAAAACCGAATATTTGGTGTATGTTATTATAGTCCATTTCTCTACAAACCTAAAATTAACTTGAAAGTTATTCGATAATTTCAATACATAAAAGTTTAAAAGGAAGAAAGAAAAACAAAAGGCCAAAACAGACATCAAATTCCAACTAATATATGTTAATGGGTCAGGGATGTGCGACAAAAACCGAATATAGAGAGGTGTTTCTTGGGCCATATTTATATGTTATAGGCCATGCTAATGAACAAATTAAGTGACAAATTTGATTTGAAGTCAACAAAGACATATAGCAATGATACTTCAATTGGAACAATATAAAATGCCAGCCCTAGTATCCTCGACGCAATAAACAGATGGAATATAATTTTACTCTTCTATGAGAATATAGCTCAAATTTGTTGAATAAAACAACTTAGCATTTATTATTCACTCTGTTATTTTATTCAAGAAGGATATGGTTTCGTTGTTAGAGATATAGAGGAGTACATGGCCCTTAACAGAACTGAATGGAAGAAAAGGATCCAATCAGCCAACCCAAAAGTTTGGGATAAAGGCGTTGTCATTTTATTCATGATAGTAAGTATGTATCATCGCCCCCCTTTCCACCACCCATGCACACACAAAAGAATATAAATCAGAAACACTAAGCAACAGTTTCAGTGAAATCACTGTTACAAAAAAAGATAATTAAGCCAAACATAAGTATCTATGTTACAAATTTATAAGGTGAGTGCTTAAAGTCGTGCACTCTTTGATAATTATAGATGTCTGAAAACATTCTCAAACGAGCTAGTAAAACAATCAACTCAATAAGAAGTCCATGCGTATCAGCACATCACTGAGTTTTTGGTAGTAATTGAATATTCATTTAGAAATTAATCCGCTATTAATGAATCTATTTTATACAAGTCGAAATAAATTCGATGCAATAACAAGATTCTTTGTAACAAAGATATAAAAGAATTAGTCAGCTCTTCTTTTTGTTGTTTGTAAAGAAATATAATACACTTCCAATTTAAACCTCCATACACTCTATGTTCCTCCTTAAACCAACTCAACAAAAACCTAAAAAAATTCACATCTCAATTATTGAACTTTAAAATTACTAAATGTGATTCTCTAAATGCAATATTCATAAGCCAGAATACCATACCACAACAATTACTAATAAGAAAAGAAATCAACAATACCAGACCACAACAATATGAAGAGTACCAAATAAATTTTGGCTAAAGTACCAGACCACAACAATACCAGACCACAACAATATGAAGAGTACCAGATAAATCTAGTTATTATATCTTTTATAGTTCATTTAATATGAAGGTACCATAGGATCCATAAGCAAGAATACCAGCAAAACAAACATTGGGAGCAGATGCTCCAAATACAATCATCCGATAGGAAGAATGAACTGAATGTTTTAGAATTTACCTGCCTTGACCTTCTCAAGTGCTTCAAACAGAGCTTTCTTGCGTCTCTTTGTGAACCACTGAAAAAAAAAGGTACAGATCATTTGGTAGCACAGACACATCATGGACACAGACACCGGCACTCCAAAACAACACTAGGACACGCCCAAAATCAGTGTCATGTCCGTGCAACATAGCTTGAACCTCTCTCGAGAAAACTCCTCAACCTTCATTTTCTCCGAAACATGCTGCAACTTAAAACATAACTCTATGTATCCGAAATTTCTAAGTTTCTTTTTTAATTATTTTTAATTTTTCTTCCACCCACACTAAACCCTAAATTTTCTTGAACAATAACATCAAGAACAAGTGACAGGCCCAAACCAACCCCTAAATTTATGCATTTAGAAGAAAATTTTAGAAAACTTAAAAAAAAACTTACAGAAATTATTTATTTTTACCTTAAACCAGTGAAGGGAGTCGGGGCGTTGACGTTGCAGTGGCGGAGGGACAGGCGTCGACGTTGCAGCGGCGGAGGGAGAGGCGTTGGTGGGAAAGGCGGCGGAGGAGAGGTGTCGAGAGGAGAGAGGCGGATCGAGAGGAGGCGGAGAGAGAGACGGCAGAGGAGAGGCGGAGAGAGAGACGGCGGCGGAGAGAGAGACGGCGGAGGAGAGGCGTCGGTGGGGAAGGAAGAGAGGGGGAAGAAGAAGGGGTCGAGCTCCAAAAACAACCAGAAGTTTGGTGTTTTGGGGGGGAACGAAAATAATAGGAGGGAGAGGAAAATTGAGAATTAGAAGGGTTTATCACCGACTGAAACTTTAGTCGCTTCTTATAAGTCGCACAAATTAAAAAAAATATACACTAAATACCGACTAACTTTTCAGTCGCCATAAAAATACTTGACATATCCCGACGTCTTAGCGACTCACGTGCGACTCCCAATAAATTGAATTTAGATTTTGTAGATGTTTAGTCGCCAGTTAGTTGCTGATATAGCGACTAATTGTGGTCAGTCGCTATATCAGTCGCTAATTTGCCATATTTTTGTAGTGCCCACGTGTGATCCATACTGATGTGGATCCGTCACCCTACAAAATGGGAATGCTGGACAAGCTGGAGACGAAGTTGGAAGGAACGTCCAACTACTTGAAATGGTCACGGCAGGCACTATGGACGCTCAAGGGACGAGGCTTGGTTGGCTACGTCAATGGCCAAACCAAGGCGCCAGATGATCCCTCCTCAAAAGAGTTTGCTATTTGGAAAAATTTCAACAATATTGTGGCTGGATGGTTGACAGCCTCCTTGAACGACCAGGTGTCGGGCAATGTAAAGGCAATGGAGGCTGCTGCTAATATATGGCAGACTTTGAAGGATATGTACTCAGGCTCAGGCAATCCTATGTGGGTCTTCCAACTGCAGGATGAACTTGATAGGGTGGCCCAGGACGACCGTACCATCTCTGAGTATGCCGCACTGTTGAAGAAATACTGGTCTGGTCTGGATCACTATGATCCTCTTGGGATGGAAGATGCACAAGTCGAACCAGCATTTGCAAAACATTTCCAAAAGTTCTTGGATTATATTTCGCGACAACGGATAATGAAGTTCTTGAAGGGTCTTAACCCTGCGTTTGAGCATAGACGGAATGTACTCCTAGCACAGCCCATGCTTCCAACCTTGGAAGAAGCCATAGCTGCCATGGCACAAGAAGAGGCTCGATTGAAATTGATGCCCAACAAGGGCTCTTTACAGGGGGAGCAAGCCGCTGTTGACAAGTCTGCCCTTGCCGCCTTCAATCGTGTCATGATCCGCACCCACTGTGAGGGTATGAGCGCGTAACAACGTCCAGCCTATGCCACAGTGTCGGTGGTAGAACGTTGTCCTAGGTTACTATCTAATCAATAACTCACGCAATTATATAATGTACTTGTCAAAACTCAACTCCGAACGGAGGACAAGTATAGATATAATGAATCTCAATCACAGTCTAAGAACGATAAGATATCACAGAAGATATAACTAAAGGCTAAATAACAGAAATAAAATCCAACAACTAAAAATATAATCTCAAACAATCTCAACTCCAACCTCAACTTATATATACAACTCCAGTTCTAAACATAAAAGCTAAACAACAACTAGCTAATCTCCCAATCACTCCTGAGTGTCGGGGCCAAAGGTAGCTAAGCCATCTCCTCAGTAATATATAGGGCATGTGTCCTTAGGGCAATCATCTGTAAAATTTTAAACATGTCCAGTCAGGACAGGAACGAGTACAACTCATCAAGAAAACCCAAGTAAATGACAGGGAACTATAAAGCAGTTATAGACAGTTTTATTGATGAATATGACAGTTTATATACAGGTGATGGTATAGAGAACAGATAAGATACAAGGAAAGTAAGTAACTAAACAAGAGAAGAATGATGGCAATAAAGACTGTAAAAATAAATCTAGTTGAACTAAGGTAACATAAAGAGTCCAGGCAGTAATGTAAAACAAGTGTAAACTACTATAAATCCAGTACGGGATGAATCTAATACAAGATGAATCCAGTACCAGATGATTCTTGGTAGTGATCAAGAATCCAGGTGAGTCCAGCTAATCTAATAGTGTGTTTTAAAATACCGAGATCGACATGTAAACGGCTGTGGGTAATCAGGCACATCTCTCACTGATCAGGCGAGAGATGGCTATGCTTCCAGTAGATTCCAGTTGAAGATTCCAGATTTAGGGTATGTCTACATGTCTTACTCAATATTTTCCCGTCCCGTAATACAAATGAATCCAGAATTCGACACGAGAATCGAGATGAGTCCAGCCAAAATATGATGATTTCGGAAATAGATTCCGGAATGATTCCAGTAATTCCAGTAATAGAGGCCAGATAATATGGTGAGTGTGTCGCATACATGAATCCAGAAATATCCATACGTGTGGTATCAGAGAATCACATAAAACTAAATAGAACTGAAATACAGTAACTGGCAAATAAATGAGAGAACTATCAGAGAATATACTCGCCTGATACTCTGAAAAGAGTAGTGTAATGTCAGATGTCTGCACCGGAGTCACAATGTCCTAAATAGAACAGTATAGGTTATAATGTGTTTAAAATAAGACAGATGAAGTTTATGATGCATCTACATGATTTCTAGGTCAATCTAGTTCAAAGTCAACTCTAAGTCAAACCTGGTCAACTGTCTAGGTCAAACTAGGTCCAAGTCAAACTTGGTCAACTCTGGGTCAACCCAAGTCAATACTCTAGTCAAACTAGGTCAATTGGTCACATCCAGACTAATGTTGACTTTTGGTCAACTCCAGTCAACCTGGACTAGTCAACTAAGTCAACTAGGTCAAACTTAGTCCAACCAAGTCCCACTAGGCCTAACCAGCCTATTCTAGCAAGCACATCCAATTTCTAGGCTATACAAGTCAACCACACTCCTACACTGGCATTCAAGCCATAAACACAGGTTTATGAGCCATAGGCTATATGCCTAGGCTAATCACATAGGGATACACCCAAGTGCAATGTGCCATGCATATAGGCTATAGGCCATATAGGCTATATCACACAGATTGTATATACATTACATTAATATAATATCACACACATTCACCACATTATTATCAAGTACATAGATATATATACATACATAGAGTGAATAGAGAGAGAGGGGTAATGGCACGTGTCAGGGCAAGGTTGAATGTGTTAGAGAGGGATGTGTGTGTGTGTATGAGCATGATACAGTGCAATGTGTGTAGGCTAGGTGTATATATCAATGTGTGTGTGTGTATAGTGGTGTCTCAGTTTCATTACATATGTGTGTGTGTTACAAGGGTGTTAACAGGAATTAAAATAGGAAAATGTGTTAGTGTCAAGGCATGAGTGTGACAAAGTGTGTGTAGTGTGTGTAAGAGTGGACAAGTGACATGAACAAATGTGTGTGTGTGAATTTCCAGAAAACAGCAAATGAATATATATGTGACAGTTCAACACAATGTGTTCTCAGGAATGTCACATTTCCTGGATTCAAATGGATGACAATTCAAAATCAGTAGGGTGTGTCAATAGCTTAGGTGTGTGACACTACATGAGTGAAGTTGTGTGTGAACATGTGTGCTTCAATATCAGTTTTGTGTGTGTATGGCTGACAGTGAACAAATGTGAAGGTGATGTGCAAAACAGAAAAAGAATCAAGGACAGTCCATAAAACAGTCTAACCGAAATGAAAACCCAACAATCTCATTTAACCCATGTTTCAATACTCTATTGCTTCCAATACAAGCACAACTCCACTCAAAACCCCCAACACTCACAACCTGTGTGTGAAAACTGTGAGGAAACCATGTGTGTGCATACATATAGGAACTGTGTGTGTTTTCAAGGCAGCATTAAACAATTTCATGTTTGTATGTGTATATGAAATCTGGAAAGCATGGCAAATGACAGTTAGGATGTGTGTGAGTTAACATGGTGGCATAAAAACAAGTTTGTGTGTGTGTATATGACAGTTCACAATCTCTCAGGAATTTGGGATTCATCTCAGGGGTTTAGTAAAATCTCAGGAAAACTGAGATGTGTCTCAGAGATTTCAGTTGGGAATAGGAAATAAAACAGGTATTACAATGTTCATGAATCAAATATGCAATGAAGCATCAAATCAGTTTTTTTTTAAAAGATGGAAACAAGTCTCAGAATTTGAAAAGGGTGTATAGTGTATCAATCGACAGTCCTAACCCGATACTAAAACCAAATTAAAATCCCAAGACCTAGCACTTACCAATAACCAAGATTAAAAGTAGTCTAATACATGAGTAATGAATCAAAATACGGCAAATAACATTAAAATTCAGTTCGTGTGGGTGTGTGAGTAGCTATGTCTTTAATCATGACAGTGAACAATGTGTGCATCTATTGTGTGTGGGAAATCTAAAAATAACAGTTCATAAACAGTTCGAACCCAATTTCTCCATGCCAATGTGAAACTACCATGAGACTAGTACTCAACACATATAGGTAAATTAACATTGCAATAATCATTAGGAAAAACAGTTTAAAAAATCACATTAAATCTCAGGAAAATTTCTGAGAACAAGGACAGCCTAGCCTTGGGTTGCAAGCCCAAATTGAAACCCCATTTCTCTGTTCAAATTCCATTTCCTCTAATGAAAACATAATCTAACTTGTAAAACCCAACTAGCAGCAGTTAGTACACATGTAGGAATCAATTCACTGATTTAAAACAACATTTTAATCAGATTAAAAAGGAAATCAAATTCAGGATTTTTGAAATAAATGCATGGTATCAGTGATATGGGGAAACTGAAATTTAAAAACCAAAACATTACAATAATCCCAAAATATTGGTTGGTAAATCATCAAACACATGTGCACGTATCCCCAGGAATACTTTCGTGTCATCCTAGAGACGGACACGGCGTATCGAAGCCCCAAAACACGCACAGACACTGCACAGGCACGCAGCATCGTGCACGCGTGTGTGTTGTCCTAGGACACGACACAGGGCACGACGCGACTCGTGCTCGTGCCCACGTGTTTGCCCCATATAGGGCTACGTGTACATGGCCTGCACTGCATCCCCGTGTCCCCGTGTCCAATATAAATGTGCGTGTTAGTGGCCAAAACGCTCACGTGCACTGTCACGCCCCGCTCCCGTGGGAGTGATCGTCCTCGCTAAGGCGTGATGCTGCACGGGCCTAGGTTGCGCCCGTGCAAGGCCAAGTCCAGAAACGGCCGATTTGAGCTAGGCCACAGAGTCGCACAGAGTGTCCCCAATTGCAGCGGAAAGTAAACGAACACAAAATTGAAGTGAATTCAAACTCTTTATTGATATTCAAGAAGTTTACAAGCGGCGCTAGGCCGATATTACAAATCGCTCAAGCTCTCTCTCTGAAACATAAAAGGCGTACCAAGTGGCTTACAACATGGAATGATTCATGGCGATGTTCCAATATATTATGTCCTGTATATGGTGCTCTAGCTCCTTGCAACGCTCCAAGGCTCCAGAGATAGCTCCGCGCCTTAGCACGTTCGAGGGAAGCTCCGCATCCGACGATGTCTCCTACATCCTGCAAGAAGACTGTGGGGTTATCAGTACATTGTTATGCACTGGTGGGAAGGCTAGCTCGCCCACAATGCTATCATTACCAAACACGTTCTATTTACTTTCGTGCACCGTCTATCATTCATTGTCTTTCTAACCTTGCCTTAGGATCATTTTTATGGCATATTTTATAGCCTATCTCGTGTTGCGTAACACAAGTATCGCATGGAAATACATGCACGACTTACCCATACTTACCGTCCGGCCTTCCCTGTCCAACGTAAACCAAGTTAGTCAAATTTTTATATGAAATAACTTAATGTAGTTCATGTAAGCATTCAATGTCAAGTGCGTGTCCTTGCCTCGTGTTCTAGCACGTCGTAGGCACATTTTCTAACTCGTTTGCTCGAAGTACTCTTGATCATTTTGTGTGTGATATTCAAGCCTATTCAGAAGGTGCTTTGTACAATTAACTTAGACTACTTTGATTTCAATGCAAGGACTTGTACGTGGATTGCCACCAGCAAAGCCCTCTTAAATCTATATGCACCGGTCGCTGGCATCACAAGCCATTTTGGACACATTCCAGCGTGGTATTTCTCAACTAGCATAGGGTGAGGACTGGCACACACCCCGTTAGTCTCTTGAAATACCTCTGCACTTACGTCCCCCGGGTGGCCAAGTCCGCACCCAGGCAGCCCGTAAGCCTTGACTTGATCCCACCTAGGCCGGCCACGATCCTCCCTTTGATCATACCGCGGAATCCGTATCACCCGTGCACGGGTCCGTCCACGACCATTTCGTATTTTATCGTCATAGGCTAACCCTTAGCCACAATGCGTTATCGACCAGGTTGGCATCCGTGCAGCACGGGTAGCGAGCCCCGTTGCACGTGCCCGTCACACCTGTCGCTAACCATTTCTTTCCTTCTTATCTTTTATTCATTCTTTCTTTTCTTTCTTTCACTTGTCCATTCGTTCATTGGTTCATTTTCGTATTCATCCATTCGTTGATTCATTCATTCACTCATTTATTCGTTCATTCTTTTATTTATACATTATGCAACTTCCCGTACGGGAGTCGCCTTGGCGACCCATCGGTCCCATAGTCTTTCAATATTGCTAAACTCTACTCGGAACGACTATGTTGATAGTCTTCCCATTTCATTGTTGTAAACCATTCATTGTTTCATTGTTGAATGCATAAGAAACTTGAACGTAAGCTTGTGCCTTAGCACGAGCATGGAGCACGGTACGAGAGTTCTCGTATTTTCCATGTTCCTTTCTATATTCTATACAAGCATACAAGATGGGATTAATCCCTTAGCTAGGTGCGTTGGGTCATTTATTAGCATGCGCGGTGTTATCGCCTAGCGATTTCAGTGATAGTGTCAGTATTGTTATGTGTCTAGGCTAAGCAAAGACGGGTTCATTGGAGCTACCCACCTTAGCGATGTTCGCATCGGCCGAGCGATACTCCGAGCGCGCCTTTGAAAGTCTAAGTCTGGATTCATCTTTGACGGGCCAATGTAAGTCTTGCATCGATTCTTCTTCAGGTCGATGCCAACTCTTCGGGTCGACGGCTCGTTTGAGTCGTTGCACTTGCCGTTTGAATCGGCGTTCTGCTAGGGCGGAGCGGGTCACTATATAATACACCACTCAAAACAAATCTCGTCCTCGAGACTTCCTGAGTGCAGGTCATCCTACCATTCCTTAACTTGCGTCGTCGTGTTTCTTAGGCAATCCCTATCGAACGGCTCTATCGTTCTATGGCACCGAACTATACTCGATACCTTTCCAAGTTCCGTGTCGCATACGTTTGGTCAATTTTTATTGAGTAACTTTTCATTCATTTTTTAGTTGATGGCACTTATTCAATTCATGTGTTTCTTCGACTTGGTTGCTACTTTGACGTATCATGGAACTGAAAGCGGTCGCACGAGGTGCGTTATAATTCGTCAAATATGAGTGTAGTAGGCTGAGGCGAACTCACTTTCGTTTATGTGCATCGTAACACCCACTTGCAGCTGCATTCGAGTTCATCATATCGCTGAGTTTGGATCGTGCACGTATCCAAGGCGTCCCCCGAATACGTATATTTTAACCAAGCTTAGCAATTAGCGAAGTCGGACAAGCTACTCGTGATAGTTTTAATTTGCCGATCGTTTTGCTAACTTCGATTTAAAATCAAACTCATGCATGTATCATATATCGTTTATCTCGGTCCTCGAGACGATTCGATTCGCTTCTCAAGTGCTCTTGTCAACGAAATCAATACGATTTCTTCTTAGCGGGGTCGACCAAGTCTAAGTAATTTTCGTCCAATTCAAGATCAAGTATTGTGAGACCCGTCTCACTGTATCGATATTTTATACGGATACGTGTTTATTTGAGCCGTATTTCGTATTTATCGATTTACGTGATATTCTAAAATTTTCCTAAGTGTAGGATTTCATGACTTGATTTAACTTGGATTTGGTTTTATTTGGCTCGGTTCCACTTTGACTTGGTTTAGTTTGGTTCTTTATGAGATGAGGTGTATGGCTTAGATTGAGTGGAAAGGAATGAATGGTGGAGATCACTTGAGCTTGTTATATAAGCCATTTTTTTCTCTCTCCCTCCTCATTCACCATCATTCATTTTTTTTTCCACCAAACCCTAGCCATTAGAGAGAGGCAAGTACACCTTGCCAAATGTTGGACGATTTCCATTTTGTTTGTTCCATTCTCTTTATTGTTACATTCTAAGCATGTTTAGAACTTGGAATTTTCTAATTTGATAGCTAGATTGTTGTAGATCTATCTTTGAAGCAAATTCGATTTTCATGGGTTTGATCTATTAAAATTTGTTATTTTCCAGTTTTGATGGTTTCATGTTGTAGAGTAACTCGTTCTACCCCACTTTGACCTAAGGAAGTTCGGATTTGGGCTCTGGATGGAAGTTTTACGTTGTTTGGAAGCCATGGTTGCTTAGCTCTTCTTCTCGGAAAACTTGGAGAAGAAGAACAGTCTGAACTGCATGGACTCAGCCGCATAACTCTATGCGGCGAGTTCTACTGGCCGCATGGAATTTCCCAGCCGCATAAGACTTCTTGAGTACTTGACCGCATGAACAATCATGCGGTAAGTCTTTTCCAGCCGCATGAGACTTGACTCGGATCTAGCCGCATAGCCTTGCTCAGACTGAGCCGCATGAGTCTCTGTTATCTTGGCCGCATGGACTTCTGAGTTCCCAGCCGCATGAGTTCCTTCATTCCATGAGCCGCATGGGACTACTCGTTCCCAGCCGCATGAGGACTAGTCTCTCCCAGCCGCATATGACCCATCTTCCGCTGGCCACATATGCACCACATTCCTGAGCCGCATGAACCCGTATCATTTAGGGCCGCATGCACCCTGACCCGTCCTGAGCCGCATGACCCTTGCTTGGACCCAGCCGCATGAGGCTCGTTCTCTGAGCCACATGAGACCCGTCACCCTGAGCCGCATGAGATGTGATGTCTCAGCCGCATAAGCCCGATTCCTCCTTCAGCCGCATAAGGCTAGGACTCCCTAAACCGCATAGGACCCTGCTCATTCCCTGAGCCGCATGGACTCGGATTCCTGAGCCGCATGGAGTCTTTCCCGAGCCTTGTCTTATTATTTGTATTCGATTATTAATGTTATATTTATCTTGTAACTTCAGTATAACTTGAGTACACATTTATCCCTATGGTATATTTTATGCCCATTTTATATTAATTTATGTCCATTTTATATCCTTACGCCTTTTGTCCTGAACTTGATAAATCACGAATTGATTGGCATGACTGAAATGACAATTGTACCTGGCATGGTGTGACCAAGAACTGACATGCATGATAACTTGACCTGATAACTTGACCTGCTACACATGACTTGATAGTGACCCTGAGCCGCAGGGCTCCTTCCTGTGCCTTGTCCAGCTATTTAATTATCGTTATTATTATTATTTCTCTATTGTTATTTGATCTTTACTGATGACTTGTGTTTTGTAACCTCAGCATAACTTGAGTCTCCTGATTGAATGCTTGCACTATACTGTTCTACACTTGTCCCCTGAACACGACAGTGACCCGTAGTGGTGCACTCCTGATTAATGACCTGACATGACCTGATGGTGGTCCGTTGTGACGCACCCTTACCTTGATAAGTAATCTTGATAAGCAACTTGACATGATAATGACATGATAGTGGCCCGTCGTGGCGTACTCCTGACAAGTAGACCTGACATGATATATCTTGATAAGCTGTTGCGACGACTACCTGACATGACATGACCTGTATAAATAAATGGCCTGGATACCGTGGGTGATTGTGTTTGTACAAATGAACCCGTCTTGTCTTGCATCATGTCTAGGACATGAATCCCTGGTTTCCCACGGTCAGAGATTCATACTGAATATGGCTAGGAATAATGACTAGATTGATCAAATAGTTCATGGAGAATTTCCCAGTTACCTGTTGCCCCTTTGATCCCGGCCTTATATATATATATATATATATATATATATATATATATATATATATATATATATATATATATATATATACATGGGATTTGTTGCTATCCGTCGAGATGAGCGTACTTCCAGCCCGCCGTCGAGTGTGGTACCTTAGGACACATGTATCTTACTACAGTGTGTCTGCTATATCATGCTATCTTTTCCTTTTCTTTGGCTTGGGGTCATTCAGTTAGTAACAAACAGGTAACGGACTTGGGAAGAAATCTCATGAATCTTGCTAGTAATAGGATTGTGTACTCCTAGTTAGTTATGTAGAAAGCCGTAGGCATGATTGGCCGTGTGATGATTGGATAGTCTAGTCCAGTATAGTATGCTAGAAGTGTTTGATGCAAGAGTACCAGAATAATTGAATAATTGTCACTCAATTGTTACTATAAATGTTTGTACTCTGTATTTTCACTCTCTGATGTCACTTAATGATTTTAAACTCTAGGATAAATGATCAGAGACCAAGTTCTGTTCAGGCGAAGGGTTACAACCCCGGTCCTTGTTTGGTTTACGGTTGTAACCTGGTTATCTGAATAGTCCCATGGTTATCTTATCGTATATCACCTTTCCAGTTCTATTTATTTAACATGTTCTCCAGTTTACTTTATGTCAAATGATAATTTACTTACTGTCTCCCTATGTTTCGGGATAAGTGCATTGGTACTGCACGACTCTCGATCCTCCTTTACTTATTGCTTTCTCTCCTTGTTGAATGCTAATGATTGCTGGTTTTAAGTTCATAGTTCGGCCTCCTTTGTGGTACTTGCTATTTGGGGTCTGACCCCACTGGTTTTGCATGGCCAGGTTCTAATAGAAGAGCCCGAAGGATTCCACCGCACCATCTACTCGACGGTGACCAGCCGGAGCACCAGAGTGCCTTAGTGGGTTTCTTCTTCATTCTCCCACTGATATGTAAATTCACCTCTTGTAACATTTTAGCCCCGAGCACGTGTTTAGCTCGTGTTTTGGTATTTTCCTTGATATTGTAGCCTACGGGCATAAAACATGATATGTATATTCTAGACTATAGCTAGTCCTTATCATGTACGACTAATACTCTAGCTAGTCCTCAGTTCTGTGGTACTGGCTTCATGATCAGTCATGTATATATGGTTCGGGATGCCTTACTATTGTATGTATGATGATCGTACTCTTTGCTTTTGTATAATTGCCTATGATTGAGATACCTAGGATTGTTAAACCATAGGATTGACTGATGGCTTGTAGAGTAACCCCCATGTCTTGACAGCTTATACGTGATTTCAGAGTATTAACGTACTTTGGGATTGCGTAGCTGGCTATGTCTGCCCCTCGCTCTCCAGTATTCTGGTTCTGGGGCGTGACAAGTATCGCACTATCACCGAGTACGTCTTCCAATCAATGATTCAATTTATTATCCCAACTTTACTTGCGCACCATCCATCCCTATCATTCCCTTTGTTTGGGGCCAATCTCGTCGTCGTTCACGCACACTCCCAGTTCCCCGTCCTACTCTAAGTCTTGTTTCTCCAAGTCTATCGTCCATCCAGACGATACTGTAAATGCCATCACACAGGTTTAATCCTTCGGCATAGGGTCGTCCGCCTATCCGCTAGGTCAGCTCACAAGGTCATAGTTACACGTCAAGTCCGTGGCTCGTCGTGCAAGTTCGTTGCATGACGCTCGCCCCAAATCCTATGGTCAACCATTTGTTCGCTTGTACGGGAGTTTTTACCCAAGCACGCATCACTCAAATTTCTAAACATTGAGCAGGATCAGCTATTCGCATCAATGTATTCGTTATGCATATTCGAATCCATTCAAATCACCCAATCGACATACTTCACATATCCATTCTAACCAATTCATGTATTCGATCACGAGGTCATCCAGCTTGACAATACATTACGTCCCAATCTCACGCGAGTCCGATCATCCACGGTGGTTCATGAATCACCATACAACGCTCCGTGGAATAATCATTCTCATCGGGGCGTAACTCTTGTTTGAGTTTAGACTAACTCATTCTCGATACGCGGATTGGACCTACTCCATCCTCAAGTTCAATCATCAAACACACTGATTCATTCTTAAGTTTACCTTCGCGTCAAACCACAAGTCGAAGCAATCAAATTGCCACGCCATCCAAGTTCAATCACTCCCACTGTATGAATCACCATATCAGCGCTCACGCAGAGTGATCGTCCTAATCCGGCGCGACGCATATGCGAGGCTGGAGTTGCGCTCGCATAAGACAAGCATGTCGACGTTGGGGTTATCGTCGAAGTAAATCCAAGCATTTAATTTTCATCCAAGCCAAGATCGATAGTCCATTCGTCATTTCGTTCAACTAGAGAATCCTCGAGCCAAGTCTATCTTTTCCTCGACACATTTTTAATATCCCAAGTATAGCATCCAACGGAATAATGACATTTGCACGATCGTCATTCGCCGAGTCAGAGTACCCCCAAGTTATCGTATATCGATCTTTGATACGCCTCAATACCATCGACGATATGCATAACCTGACAATCTTCCTTTGCAACCGATTTCGAGTCGTGCGTTGATGCTGTTGTCCGAGTTGGATATTCCATAATTTTATTTAATATTCAAGATCAAGTTCAACTGCTATTTCTCAAGCTAGTTTCAAGATCGTAGTTCAAACTCAAGTCATAATTCATTTGAATCAATCCGAAATCGAACGCACGATCCTCTAAGTTTCTTCGATCAAGACCATTCATTTTCATTCATCGTTCCGAATCGTTTTCTAACTTGCGTTGCCCATTGACAAGTTGTCCGAACGACATCTCGTTCGGGACATTCGAAGTCACGACCAACTAAGCGTGACACGTTCTAAGGCTTTGCGCGATCGCATTGCTTGCCGACATAATCGTACGATCCGTAAATCCTTTAGTCTCGCTCGAACAATTTCTATGACGTCCATACACCACTCAGGGTTCGAGCCACTCGACTAGTCGTCGACACTCATTCTTATTCTTCTCCAAACCTATCATATACACCACTCGGATTCAAGCCATACGATCTAGTCCTTAATCACGTTCGCGTCATGCGATAAGACATCCTTCAGATTCGTTCGACGAATCTCTAGCGTAATCGCTCACGTCGCCTCGACGTACTAAGTCATTCGCACTAATTCTCAAAATCTAATAAATCTTTCGTGCACACCTAAGCGTTAGTTTGATGGCGTTCCTATCGATATACACTCTAAGTGTATCTCCGTTCCCGAATGAGCGGTACTTGATATCGCTCGCAACTCGGTTGTACCAGGAGTCGAGGTGCGCGACACGCGGCACAACTTAGCCAAAAGGTCGTGTGTATAGCTATCCCGTGCGGACTATATTCGAGTTCGCTTGCTCACTTATTCTCGTTCGAGCGATAATCGATCTCACTCGCAACTCGTTTGCACCAGAAGGTCTAGGTGCGCGATACTCTGCACAACTTAGCCAAAAGGCTGCGTGCATAACCATCCCGTTCAAACTGTACTTTGGTCTCGTGTACTCGTTTGCTGTCAGCGTAAGCTCATTCAAGCACGTACTGCGTTTGCTAACTCTTAGCATCGGTTCCTTCCAACTCAAGTACGTCGTGGTTCGGCACAAAGGCCTTCGCCTATCGATCCCTTCAACCGAGCACTTGTACGAGCTTTTGAAAATATTAGACTATTGTATGGAACATCCCAAGGCACAATGAGAGAGAGCGTACACTTTTTTTGTTTCAAAATCGAGCTTTCAAAACTGAGAGAATCGAAATGAAGTCCAAGGACGTAAAGCCGTGCTCTGATACCAATCTGTCACGTCCCGCTCCCGTGGGAGCGATCGTCCTCGCTAAGGCGTGATGCCGCACGGGCCTAGGTTGTGCCCGTGCAAGGCCAAGTCCAGAAACGGCCGATTTAAGCTAGGCCACAGAGTCGCACAGAGTGTCCCCAATTGCAGCGGAAGGTAAACGAACACAAAATTGAAGTGAATTCAAACTCTTTATTGATATTCAAGAAGTTTACAAGCGACTCTAGACCGATATTACAAATCGCTTAAGCTCTCTCTCTCTCTGAAACATAAAAGGCGTGCCAAGTGGCTTACAACATGGAATGATTCATGGCGATGTTCCAATACATTATGTCCTGTATATGGTGCTCCAGCTCCTTGTAACGCTCCAAGGCTCCAGAGATAGCTCTGCGCCTTAGCACGTTCGAGGGAAGCTCCGCACCCGACGACGTCTCCTGTATCCTGCAAGCAGACTGTGGGGTTATCAGTACATTGTTATGCACTGGTGGGGAGGCTAGCTCTCCCACAATGCTATCATTACCAAACACGTTTTATTTACTTTCGTGCACCGTCTATCATTCATTGTCTTTCTAATCTTGCCTTAGGATCATTTTCATGGCATATTTCATAGCCTATCTCGTGTTACGTAACACAAGTGTCGCATAGAAATACATGCACGACTTACCCATACTTACCGTCCGGCCTTTCCTGTCCAACGTAAACCAAGTTAGTCAAATTTTTATATGAAATAACTTAACGTAGTTCATGTAAGCATTCAATGTCAAGTGTGTCCTTGCCTCGGATTCTAGTACGTCGTAGGCACGTTTTCTAACTCGTTTGCTCGAAGTACTCTTGATCATTTTGTGTGTGATATTCAAGCCTATTCAGAAGGTGCTTTGTACAGTTAACTTAGACTACTTTGATTTCAATACAAGGACTTGCACGTGGATTGCCACCAGCAAAGCCCTCTTAAATCTATATGCACTGGTCGCTGGCATCACAAGCCATTTTGGACACATCCCAGCGTGGTATTTCTCAACTAGCATATGGTGAGGACTGGCACACACCCCGTTAGTCTCTTGAAATACCTCTGCACTTACGTCCCCCGGGTGGCCAAGTCCGCACCCAGGCAGCCCGTAAGCCTTGACTTGATCCCGCCTAGGCCGGCCACGATCCTCCCTTTGATCATGCCGCAGAATCCGTATCACCCGTGTACGGGTCCGTCCACGACCATTTCGTATTTTATCGTCATAGGCTAACCCTTAGCCACAATACGTTATCGACCAGGTTGGCGTCCGTGCAGCGCGGGTAGCGAGCCCCGTTGCACGTGCCCATCACACTTGTCGCTAACCATTTCTTTCCTTCTTATCTTTTATTCATTCTTTCTTTTCTTTCTTTCACTTGTCCATTCATTCATTGGTTCATTTTCGTATTCATCCATTCGTTGATTCATTCATTCACTCGTTTATTCGTTTATTCTTTCATTTATACATTATGCAACTTCCCGTACGGGAGTCGCCTTGGCGACCCATCGGTCCTATAGTCTTTCAATGTTGCTAAACTCTACTCGGAACGACTATGTTGATAGTCTTCGCATTTTATTGTTGTAAACCATTCATTGTTTCATTGTTGAACGCATAAGGGACTTGAACGTAAGCTTGTGCCTTAGCACGAGCGTGGAGCGCGGTACGAGAGTTCTCATATTTTCTATGTTCCTTTTCATATTCTATACAAGCATACAAGATGGGATTAATCCCTTAGCTAGGTGCGTTGGGTCATTTATTAGCATGCACGGTGTTATCGCCTAGCGATTTCAGTGATAGTGTCCGTATTGTTATGTGTCTAGGCTAAGCAAAGACGGGTTCATCAGAGCCATCCACCTTAGCGATGTTCGCATCAGCCGAGCGATACTCCGAGCGCGCCTTTGAAAGTCTAAGTCTGGATTCATCTTTGATGGGCCAATGTAAGTCTTGCATCGATTCTTCATCAGGTCGATGCCAACTCTTCGGGTCGACGGCTCGTTTGAGTCGTTGCACTTGCCGTTTGAATCGGCGTTCCGCTAGGGCGGAGCGGGTCACTACATGCACAGCCCGTGCGCGTGGCCAGTACGACCAGTACGAGGAGGAGAACTCCTCGCACACTGCACCAACCCACCCCAAATTTTAGGAGGATGGTGGCAGAGGTTGCCCTGACCTCTACGCCAAAAATAGGGTCATGAAACTTCGTGCCGTGTCCTACAGAAGTGTCGGGCAGCAGGGGACTGCACGGCATGTGCTGCGAGCGTGTTCGTGTCCTGTTTGGACACGGACACGGCTCGAAAATCAACTTAGTCCTCAACATAATTAATGTACACATCAAGAGCTTCAAAATCATGTAATTAGTTTAGCAAAAATCGAAAATAAAATCCTTAGAGGTATTTCATCGAACACCTAACATACACTACGACACGTGTCCGATACGGACACCAAACGGACACGAAATTTACCCAAATTTTAGGGACACCTAGGGGACTCCTAGATCTAGCCCTACATGTAAAGAAAACTGAAATTTAAATCAATTTAAAGGATTTTACCTATAGGTGCAAATTGCATGGAAAAGCTCCAAATGGGGGGGTGTTCTTCTTGATGGCCAAATGCTCCAAATTGATCCCAAGCTGAAATAGCTCTCCACCAACAGTCCATAAACTTAAATTAGAACCCAATGCAAAAGACTATGATGAAAAAGGAGATCAAATGAATAAAATAGGAATTTTTGGAAGGGGAAACTTACCTTTCTTTTCTCCAAGTGTTGGAATGATAAAAAGAGGCAAGCCCTAATGAACAAGTGTTTAAATAGGGTGGGAATCCCTATGTGGCTGTTCATAGGTTCAATAATTAGGGTTAGGGTTCACTAAATGGCCCATGGGCTTAAGTCATGATCAATTAAATAATTAAGCCATAAGTCATTTCATGAAATCACAAGCCATGACTTAAATTCACTAAACCAAATCTCCTCATTCTAAAACTATTCTCTAATGACTAAAATAGGTTAACTCAAGTTAGACTAGGGTCACCATGGCTAGGGTTAGGTTCTAGGCTAGTCCACTAGGTCTCAACAAGTCAAAGTCAAACTAGAATTCACCAATTCAACAAATTACCAAATAATTTAAATAAGTCAAAATGATCAAATTACCCCTAGGCTAAAAATAATAATTAAACATCCTAATGGCATGGTTAGGCTCTAGGTCATGCAGTCTCTCAGGTTTCACTAGCAGCACATCAAAATCACAAGTCATGACTTAAACCAGTTTTTAAATAGTTTTAAAAAATTATTAAAAATTACTAAAAATCATAATGTGAATCAAATATCATTAATTAATAATTATAATTATAAAATTTTAAAATTACTCTCATCTGGAAAACTGGGTGTTACAATCCTACCCACCTTAGAAAAATTCCGTCCTCGAAATTAAGATGATCGCACCCTTCCTAGGTCAAACCCCCAATCAATCAAAGTCGAAGCAACACAATCCTATTGGTCGTGATTTCACAGTCTCGAACGGGGTAGCTACACTATCTAGCAATCAAAACAATATTATGGCAGGTACTAATGGAATCACACAGGAAAGTGGAAAAGAAGAATAAGAAGGTCAAACCTGCTAACCCATCACCTGCAGCGTCGGTCTCCTCGACCGCCATCGCAAAAGCTCCACCCCTCTGGTGCTGAGCTACAGGTGGCCTAGCTCCCTCAAAAGGAGGTACAAAGGGACAGTCTATCTTCTGGTAGGCTTCCGACCCACAGGAATAGCAAACCTTCAGCCTCTTCCTACACTGCTCCCTGGTGTGTCCCAACTTCCTGCAGTAGGAACAACTGATCGTCTTCGGGTCCTGACCCCGATACTGATGTTGCACCTGCTGAACCATCACTGGTGCCCGGGTCTGCTGAATCTGAACATGAGGCCTCTTGGCCTGGCCTCCGCTGCTGCTACCACTCTGGAAGTCACGACCCTTCTTCAACTTCAACCCCAGGTCGTCCTCCACTGCCATAGCCCCAAAAAATATCTCTGCAAAGGTAGCGCTCCGGTCGCTCTTAGTCAGCGACCGAACCTCCCTAATAAAGCCTCGGCGAAACTTCCTCGCCATCGTCTTCTCAGTCAAGTCATCTATGAACCGGGCCAATCGACAAAACTCTCCAGCGTACTCAGTTACTGTCTGGTTTCCCTGAACCAGACCCTCAAACTGTGCCTCTATGCCTCCCAAGGCCACATCAGGAAAGAACTGCTCCTTGAACAGTTCCTTGAACTGGGCCCAAGTCTGGCCCTCAACTCCTACCCTGGGATCTGTCTGGTACCACGCACGAACTAAGTCCTGTATCTGACTGCCTGCCGTCTCGATATGGAGTCGATCTGGTATCTCTGCTAGCCTGAATATCTCCTCGATACGCTCTATCCAGTCGTCTGCATAATGAATGCCCTCAGTACCCAGGAACTCTCTGGGGTGCATCTTTTAGAAGTCCTGTATATCCTTCTCCTTCCGACGAGGCTGCTGCTGCTCCCCCTGAGCAGTCACCATCTCCACAGTAGTACGAACCAGCTGGTGGGCCTCGTCAATTCCCTGACGATAATCGGCCGTCTGCCGCTGCTACTGCTGCTGGTGAGACGCCAGAATCCTCTCCACGAAAGAAAATAGATGAGCAGCATCTACCATCCCCGCAGGTGGAGGCTGCTGTGGTGGAAGGATCTCGGGAAGCACCGAACTCTGCCTCCCAGCTGATGGAGGTGCTCCTCCGAAGGCTGCTACAACACCCACCCCAGCTGGCATGACTGGGGCTGCGGTACCAGGGGCTGGCTGCTGAAGGTGAGATGTGGCAGACCCCTCTGCAGCGGCTACTGTACCAGAGTGATGTGATCGTGTCTCCACCATCCTGAAGACAGATCGAAAAGAAAGTTAATACTGAGCAGGAATCGATAAAATCAAAGAAGGACAGTTTATTTCAAAGAAGACAATCAGTAAGATATGTAGATGGCATAAATTGAAGCAAAATTTTTCCTAACTGTGATTGAGTACCTCTCCGTTAAAGCCTATATCTCAATCCTATCGCAGGCTCGCGGCAGTACAACTAAGTCGCCGTACAACCACGATATCGCACTGATGTGACTCTAGACCTGCATGGGCCACTACTAAAAATGTGTCACGACCCGCACCCACTGTGAGGGTACGAGCGCGTAACAACGCCCAGCCTACGCCGCAGTGTCGGCGGTAGAACGCTGTCCTAGGTTACTATCTAATCAACAACTCACGTAATTATATAATGTACTTGTCAAAACTCAACTCCGAACGGAGGACAAGTATAGATATAATGAATCTCAATCACAGTCTAAGAACGATAAGATATCACAGAAGATATAACTAAAGGCTAAAAAACAGAAATAAAATCCAACAACTAAAAATATAATCTCAAACAATCTCAACTCCAATCTCAACTTATATATACAACTCCAGTTCTAAACATAAAAGCTAAACAACAACTAGCTAATCTCCCAATCACTCCTGAGTGTCGGGGCCAAAGGTAGCTAAGCCATCTCCTCAGTAATATGTAGGGCATGTGTCCTCAGGACAATCATCTGTAAAATTTTCAACAGGTCCAGTCAGGACAGGAACGAGTACAACTCATCAAGAAAATCCAAGTAAATGACAGGGAACTATAAAGCAGTTATAGACAGTTTTATTGATGAATATGATAGTTTATAAACAGGTGATGGTATGGAGAACAGATAAGATACAAGGAAAGTAAGTAACTAAACAAGAAAAGAATGATGGCAATAAAGACTGTAAAAATAAATCTAGCTGAACTAAGGTAACATAAAGAGTCCAGGCAGTAATGTAAAACAAGTGTAAACTACTATAAATCCAGTACGGGATGAATCTAATACAAGATGAATACAGTACCGGATGATTCTAGGTAGTGATCAAGAATTCAGGTGAGTCCAGCTAATCTAATAGTGTGTTTTAAAATACCGATATCGACATATAAACGGCTGTGGGTAATCAGGCACATCTCTCACTGATCAGGCGAGAGATGGCTATGCTTCCAGTAGATTCCAGTTAGAGATTCCAGATTTGGGGTATATCTACATGTCTTACTCAATATTTTCCCGCCCTGCAATACAAATAAATCCAAAATTCGACACGAGAATCGAGATGAGTCCAACCAAAATATGATGATTCCAGAAATAGATTTCGGAATGATTCCAGTGATTCCAGTAATAGAGGCCAGATAATATGGTGAGTGTGTCGCATACATGAATCCAGAAATATCCATACGTGTGGTATCAGAGAATCACATAAAACTAAATAGAACTGAAATACAGTAACTGGCAAATAAATGAAAGAACTATCAGAGAATGTACTCGCCTGATACTCTGAAAAGAGTAGTATAATGTCAGATGTCTGCACCGGAGTCACAATATCCTAAATAGAACAGTACATGTTATAATGTGTTTAAAACAAGACAAATGAAGTTTATGATGCATCTACATGATTTCTAGGTCAATCTAGGTCAAAGTCAACTCTAAGTCAAACCTGGTCAACTGTCTAGGTCAAACTAGGTCCAAGTCAAACTTGGTCAACTCTGGGTCAACCCAAGTCAATACTCTAGTCAAACTAGGTCAATTGGTCACATCCAGACTAATGTTGACTTTTGGTCAACTCCAGTCAACCTGGACTAGTCAACTAAGTCAACTAGGTCAAACTTAGTCCAACCAAGTCCCACTAGGCCTAACCAGTCTATTCTAGCAAGCACACCCAATTTCTAGGCTATACAAGTCAACCACACTCCTACACTGGCATTCAAGCCATAAATACAGGTTTATGAGCCATAGGCTATATGCCTAGGCTAATCACATAGGGATACACCCAAGTGCAATGTGCCATACATATAGGCTATAGGCCATATAGGCTATATCACACAGATTGTATATACATTACATTAATATAATATCACACACATTCACCACATTATTATCAAGTATATAGATATATACATACATAGAGTGAATAGAGAGATAGGGGTAATGGCATGTGTCATGGCAAGGTTGAATGTGTTAGAGAGGGATGTGTGTGTGTGTGTATGAGCATGATACAGTACAATGTGTGTAGGCTAGGTGTATATATCAATGTGTGTGTGTGTGTATAGTGGTGTCTCAGTTTCATTACATATGTGTGTGTGTTACAAGGGTGTTAACAGGAATTAAAATAGGAAAATGTGTTAGTGTCAAGGCATGAGTGTGACAAAGTGTGTGTGGTGTGTGTAAGAGTGGATAAGTGACATGAACAAATGTGTGTGTGTGAATTTCCATAAAACAGCAAATGAATATGTGACAGTTCAACACAATGTGTTCTCAGGAATGTCACATTTCCAGGATTCAAATGGATGGCAATTCAAAATCAGTAGGTTGTGTCAATAGCTTAGGTGTGTGACACTACATGAGTGAAGTTGTGTGTGAACATGTGTGCTTCAATATCAGTTTTGTGTGTGTATGGCTGACAGTGAACAAATGTGAAGGTGATGTGCAAAACAGAAAAAGAATCAAGGACAGTCCATAAAACAGTCTAACCGAAATGAAAACCCAACAATCTCATTTAACCCATGTTTCAATACTCTATTGCTTCCAATACAAGCACAACTCCACTCAAAACCCCCAACACTCACAACCTGTGTGTGAAAACTGTGAGGAAACCATGTGTGTGCATACATATAGGAACTGTGTGTGTTTTCAAGGAAGCATTAAACAATTTCAAGTTTGTATGTGTATATGAAATCTGGAAAGCATGGCAAATGACAGTTAGGATGTGTGTGAGTTAACATGGTGGCATGAAAACAAGTTTGTGTGTGTGTATATGATAGTTCACAATCTCTCAGGAATTTGGGATTCATCTCAGGGGTTTAATGAAATCTCAGGAAAACTGAGATGTGTCTCAGAGATTTCAGTTGGGAATAGGAAATAAAACAGGTATTACAATGTTCATGAATCAAATATGCAATGAAGCATCAAATCAGTTTTTTTTAAAAGATGGAAATAAGTCTCAGAATTTGAAAAGGGTGTATAGTGTATCAATCGACAGTCCTAACCCGATACTAAAACCAAATTAAAATCCCAAGACCTAGCACTTACCAATAACCAAGATTAAAAGTAGTCTAATACATGAGTAATGAATCAAAATACGGCAAATAACATTAAAATTCAGTTCGTGTGGGTGTGTGAGTAGCTGTATTTTTAATCATGACAGTGAACAATGTGTGCATCTATTGTGTGTGGGAAATCTGAAAATAACAGTTCATAAACAGTTCGAACCCAATTTCTCCATGCCAATGTGAAACTACCATGAGACTAGTACTCAACACATATAGGTAAATTAACATTGCAATAATCATTAGGAAAAACAGTTTAAAAAATCACATTAAATCTCAGAAAAAATTTTGAGAACAAGGACAGCCTAGCCTTGGGTTTCAAGCCCAAATTGAAACCCCATTTCTCTGTTCAAATTCCATTTCCTCTAATGAAAACATAATCTAACTTGTAAAACCCAACTAGCAGCAGTTAGTACACATGTAGGAATCAATTTAGTGATTTAAAACAACATTTTAATCAGATTAAAAATGAAATCAAATTCAAGATTTTCGAAATAAATGCATGGTATCAGTGATATGGGGAAACTGAAATTTGAAAACCAAAACATTACAATAATCCCAAAATATTGGTTGGTAAATCATCAAACACATGTGCACGTGTCCCCAGGAATACTTTCGTGTCACCCTAGAGCCGGACACGGCGTGTCGAAGCCCCAAAACACGTACAGACACTGCACAGGCACGCAGCGTCGTGCACGCGTGTGTGTCGCCCTAGGACACGACACAGGGCACGATGCGACTCATGCTCGTGCCCACGTGTTTGCCCCATATTGGGCTACATGTCTATGGCCCTGCACTGCAACCCCGTGTCCCCGGGTCCAATTTAAATGTGCGTGTCAGTGGCCAAAACGCTCGCATGCACAGCCCATGCGCGCGGCCAGTGCTACCAGTACGAGGAGGAGAACTCCTCGCACACTGCACCAACCCACCCCAAATTTTGGAAGGATGGTGGCAGAGGTTGCCCCGACATCTACGCCAAAAATAGGGTCTTGAAACTTCGTGTCGTGTCCTACAGAAGTGTCGGGCAGCTTGGGACTGCACGGCATGTGCTGCGAGCGTGTTCGTGTCCTGTTTGGACACGAACACGGCTCGAAAATCAACTCAGTCCTCAACATAATTAATGTACACATCAAGAGCTTCAAAATCATGTAATTAGTTTAGCAAAAATCGAAAATAAAATCCTTAGAGGCATTTCATCGAACACCTAACATACACTACGACACGTATCCGATACGGACACCAAACGGACACGAAATTCACCCAAATTTCAGGGACACCTAGGGGACTCCTAGATCTAGCCCTACATGCAAAGAAAACTTAAATTTAAATCAATTTAAAGGGTTTTACCTATAGGTGCAAATTGCATGGAAAAGCTCCAAATGGGGGGATGTTCTTCTTGATGGCCAAATGCTCCAAATTGATCCCAAGCTGAAATAGCTCTCCACCAACAGTCCATAAAATGAAATTAGAACCCAATGCAAAAGACTAGGATGAAAAAGGAGATCAAATAAATAAAATATGAATTTTTTGGAAGGTGGAAACTTACATTTCTTTTCTCCAAGTGTTGGAATGATAAAAAGAGGCAAGCCCTAATGAACAAGTGTTTAAATAGGGTGGGGATCCCTATGTGGCTGTTCATAGGTTCAATAATTAGGGTTAGGGTTCACTAAATGGCCCATGGGCTTAAGTCATGATCAATTAAATAATTAAGCCATAAGTCATTTCGTGAAATCACAAGCCATGACTTAAATTCACTAAACCAAATCTCCTCATTCTAAAATTATTCTCTAATGACTAAAATAGGTTAACTCAAGTTAGACTAGGATCACCATGGCTAGGGTTAGGTTCTAGGCTAGTCCACTAGGTCTCAACAAGTCAATGTCAAACTAGAATTCACCAATTCAACAAATCACCAAATAATTCAAATAAGTCAAAATGACCAAATTACCCCTAGACTAAAAATAATAATTCAACATCCTAATGACATGGTTAGGCTCTAGGTCATGC
This sequence comes from Iris pallida, assembly GCA_029216955.1. Classification (NCBI taxonomy): domain Eukaryota; kingdom Viridiplantae; phylum Streptophyta; class Magnoliopsida; order Asparagales; family Iridaceae; genus Iris; species Iris pallida. The sequence continues at coordinate 11,424,474 of JANAVB010003000.1, read as the reverse complement.
AGTCTCTCAGGTTTCACTAGCAGCACATCAAAATCACAAGTCATGACTTAAACCAGTTTTTAAATAGTTTAAAAAAATTATTAAAAATTACTAAAAATTATAATGTGAATCAAATATCATTAATTAATAATTATAATTACAAAATTTCAAAATTACCCACATCTGGAAAATTGGGTGTTACAAATCAGTCTCCCTCTGTGGCCGGTGTTTGCCACAACTGTGGTGACTCAGGGCATTACATCAGATTTTGTCCAAAACCCCTGTCGAGTGATCGTGGACGGGGCCGCGGAGGACGTCGAGGTGGTCGAGGCAGTTATACTGGTAGAAGGGGAAATTATTCTGGCGGCCACAAAGCAAATCTGGCGGAAGAAGGGGGAGACCATCACCTGGCTGAATTAACCCCTCTTGAGAAGGAGTTCCTCGCGAGGTTACGCAGCACGAAGCTGGGTTCGGACGGCAGTTATGGGACATCATCTTTCTCAGGGGATCACATCACTTGCTTTGTCCAGACCAGCACAGGTATTCCTGCGCGTGCTCTTGCGGCAGTTGTCCACCAACCAGGTTGGATTATGGACTCTGGGGCATCTCGCCATGTTACGGGGTCCCGCGGTGAGTTCCAGGACTATACTCACCTACCAACGCCGGAGAGCATTCAGACTGCTGATGGTAAATCCAACCCTGTCATGGGTAAAGGCACTGTCACATGCACCCCTTCTCTCACTCTCACCAATGTGTTACATGCTCCGTCTTTTTCTGTCAATCTTCTTTCTATTATTGCCATTATTCTTGATCTTAACTGTACAGTTTCTTTTGACATTCCTACGGTGACTTTTCAGGAGAAGGGGACATGACGACGACTAGGGACTGGCACATGGCATAAGGGGCTATGGTACTTGGATAGGATTAGACTGGACAAAGCATTGGCATCTCTGGTAGCAGACACACCACATGAAGATTCACGGCGCAGTGTAGAAGATGAATTGCTACTCCACCACCAGCGTGTCGGTCATTCTTCTTTTAAAATTATTAGTCGAATATATCCGTCCTTATACCAAAGGGCTAATAAAAAGAAGTTATTTTGTAATGCATGTGAGTTGGGTAAACATACCAGGAGCACGTATGTGAGTTCAGGAAATAGAAGTTCAGCTGCATTTGATATGATACATTCGAACGTATGGGGCCCTCGTCCTACAATCGGTATTAACGGTTTTCGATGGTTCGTCACTTTTATTGATTGTTATACTCGCGTGACATGGGTCTACCTTATGAAGAATAAAAGTGACATCTTTGAGGCGTTTTGCGACTTTCATCGCAGGGTAGAAACACAATATGGCACTAAAATTAAGTGCTTACGGTCTGACAATGGGACGGAGTATACAAATAAGCAGGTTGCTGAGTATTTATCCACTCATGGAATACTACACCAAACTTCATGTGCCTACACACCGGCACAAAAAGGTGTGGCCGAACGGAAGAACAGACACCTGCTGGAGGTCGTACGAAAGATGATGTTGGCTAGGAATGTCCCGAAACACATATGGGTGCAGGCGATGTTAACGGCCTCTTATCTCATCAACAGAATGCCATCTCAGGTATTGGACTGGAAGGCACCGTTGGAGATGCTTACTGGTATAACCACGTACACTGTTCTACCGAAAGTATTTGGGTGTGTATGTTTTGTCCTAGATAATAGGCCAGGAGTTGGCAAACTGGATCCTAGAGCAGTTAAATGTGTCTTTGTCGGGTACATGGCAACTCAGAAGGGATATGCATGTTGGAGCCCAGTTGAACGGAAGATGTTTGTAAGCATGGACGTTACATTCAGAGAACTGGAACCATATTATGGTTCGGATGACGGGTTCGATGTTTGGTGACAAACCTAACACAGAGGGTGTTAGATGTGAGGGGGAGAAAATACGCCCACCTGTGGTAGTCGGATCGGTCCCATGCCCGGTCTTGGAAAACTGGACGAAATGGGAAGAAAGCAGTGACTCCGATACAGAAGATGAAGAAGATACATATGTTAAACAGGGAGAGCAGCAGACAATGAAAAAGGAGCTCCAAGTCTACAGAAGGAGACAGCAGAAGTCCAGTAATCTGCTTGTACCGTGTCCTGTGCCTACTGTACCAAGTCCCTCGTCTACTCCTGCTCCAACTCTTGAAGATGTTGCCCCCGCACAGAATCAATCTGATTCTGATGCGGATCTCTCTGACTCTGATGGTATGATCTCTCTACCACCTATTGCTCCCTTAAGGAGATCTTCTCGTATCAATACGGGTAAGGCTCCTAGTCGTTTTGATAATTATGAACATGATATTGCCAACTACCTGTCTTATTCTAACATTTTTTCAAATTATCGAGCCTTCATTGCATCATTAGACTCTACTTCGTTGCCCCAAAGTTGGCAGGAAGCAAAGAAAGATCCAAGGTGGAAAGCTGCAATGATGGAAGAACTTGGGGCACTGGAGAAAAATAAGACGTGGGAGCTGGTTCCATTACCCAAAGAGAAGAAAACTGTAGGATGCAAATGGGTGTACACAGTAAAGGAGACGTCAGAAGGAAATGTGGAACGATACAAGGCGAGGTTGGTTGCAAAGGGATACACACAATCATATGGCATCGACTATAATGAGACGTTTGCTCCAGTAGTGAAAATGAGCACCGTAAGAACTCTGGTCTCCATTACAGCAAACTATGAATGGAAGCTATACCAATTAGATGTGAAGAATACCTTTCTCCATGGGGACCTACAAGAAGAAGTGTACATGGAACTCCCGCTAGGGTGCTACGCTACAGAATCAGACGGAGGGACGTCGCATAGAAAAGTGTGCAAACTAAAGAAGTCACTATATATATGGGCTCAAGCAATCTCCTCGAGCCTGGTTTGACAGAATCAGAAAGGCTGTTACAGGCATGGGATACCATCAAGCAAATGCAGATTATACGATCTTTTTTCAGCATACAAGAGGCCACATCACTATACTTGCTGTATACGTAGATGATATAGTAATCACATGTAATAATGAAGCTAGATCGCTAAGCTGAAGTCAAAACTCGCGAAGGAGTTTGAAGTGCAGGATTTAGGAGCGATGAGGTACTTTCTAGGTATCGAGGTGTGTGAAGACGAACAAGGTATTATTCTCTCACAGAAAAAATACACACTAGATCTGCTGAAGGAGACAGGGATGCTGGATACAAAGCAGCAGTCACTCCAATTGATCAGAAGTGCAAGTTGGAAGCAGAAGCAGGAGAGCCAGTTGATCGTGAAAGATATCAACTGCTTGTAGGGAGATTGATTTATCTGGGACACACTCGCCCTGATATCTCATTTGCGGTGAGTGTAGTAAGTCGCTACATGCATGATCCAAGAACGGGTCATATGGATGCAGTGTTTCAGATCTTGAGATATCTGAAAGGGACGCCGGAAAAAGGGTTATGGTTCAAGAAGAATGGATGTATAGAAGTTTAGGAATACTGCGATGCAGACTGGGCGAGCTGCATAGACGATAGATGGTCTACTACGGGATATTGTGTCTTTGTAGGAGGAAACCTGGTCTCATGGAGAAGCAAGAAACAGTCTGTGGTAGCACGGTCTACAGCTGAAGCAGAATACAGAGCAATGGCTTTAGGAGTGTCGGAGTTGTTGTGGGTGAAAGTGTCACGACCGGCACCCACTGTGAGGGTACGAGAACGTAACAACGCCCAGCCTACGCCGCAGTGTCGGCGGTAGAACGTTATCCTAGGTCAATCATCTAACAATATAAAGGTACCTGTACAGTATATACCCTCCGAATGGAGGTGACATAGCAATATACAGTCTCAATCACATCTAAGGCAGAATGATAAGATAAATGATAGATAGATAAATACTGGAATAAAAGATCTACAGGATACAATCAGAGAGAGTCTAAGTGTCTACTGCCATACAAAACAGAACATCCAGCTCAATATAAGTCTAATACTGAATATGAAAGAGTATATATACAATCCTGATCTCAGAAGACAGAAATAGTAAAACCTAGACTAGGGAGCCTCAGTCTCTAAGCTAGTGGATCAGGCTGGAAATCTGGGTCACACGAGTCATCTACAGCTATCCCATAGAAGGTGTCTACGCAGGCCTCATCCTCTGTAATATTTTCAACAGGTCCAGTCAGGACAGGAGCGAGCACAAAATATCTCACGCAGTTCATATCATGTAAGGAAATATAAAGCATACAATAGAGTAAGGTACATGAAACGCTGAAAGAAGAATGTATATGAAAAATAGTAGAGATTTGATAACAGGAAATATCTATATATGGTAAGTAAGAACTGTAAGCCTACTGTGATTTAGAGTACAATATGGTTATATAAACGGTCTAGGAAAATGCAATGGTAACTCCATTGTACATGGGTGTACAATAGACATATACAATAGTTATATAATATTGTACATTAGGATTTGAGTACATAACCAATTCTACTCCCCCTCCCCAATCAATACACAAGGATCCACTCCAGTTACGTTATCTTATACAATAGTGTACAATATTATACAATAGATGTACAATATTATACAATAGATGTACAATGTTATACAATAGTTGTACAATGTTATACAATAGTATACAATGGTCTATCCCTGGAACTCATGTGATAATGAGAGTACAATATGTACAATGAGTATACAAGGATATGGGTATTCAATAAATACAATCTGTAAGTGAAACGCACATCACAATATGTATTTATTGAATACAAGGGGATAACATTCCAAAAGAAGATCCATATAGTACCAATCTGTGATAACAACGTGTCAGCATCAAGTACAGTAATCTAGAGCAAGAATGTAAATCCAGACAAGTATGAAACGGTCAGAGAATGTACTCGCCTGATCTCCCGAGTGTCTGAAGAGAATATACTGTCCGAGGAGTGGTGTCTGTCTCCTATAGAACAGTACAAGTCACAATAAGTCGAGAATGGTAATAATATGCACTACAATGCGTTCTACATGAATCTAGGTCAATCTAGACCAAAGTCAACTCTTGGTCAACTCTGATCAACCCTAGAAGTCAAACTAGGTCAACCAAGTCAAACCTAAGTCAAACTAGTCTATATTAGGCTAACAAGGCTATTCTAAGTCTAACAAGACTACACAGGTCTAATCTAGGCTCACTAGCTAAGCAAACACAACCATAGGCCATAGGCTAAGAGACTAGGCCATAGGCTAAGGCAATACCATATTCAATACCTATACCTAAAACAATACATATATATATACATACCACACAATCTAATATAGGATATCTATATTGATATATATATATATATAGGCTCCTATTCACATATTAGATACAAACATAATATGACAATGTATATACATATATATACACACATTGATGTGTTATAATATAACTAGAATATATAAACCTATAGGCTATATGTGTATACCATACAACACTATATGTTACAACATAAATGTATGCATAGGTATAGAGAGGGGACACATAAACATGTGTCCAAGTGTATGTGTGTGTGTGCCATATGGTATGTGAGAGAGAGAGAGAGTAGTGCCATGTGGGTATGAGTGATAGAGTATGTTAGGCTAGAAAACAGTGAGTGAGAGATATAGAGTGTTCAAGTGGGTGTCATATATCATGTGTGTGTAGAGGAGACATGTGAGTGAGTGTCATATGCCATGTGTGTGTGCTAGTGTCAAGGAGTGAAGAGTGCATAACAGTGAATCATGAGTGAAACAGTGAGGAACCCAGTGTAAAATCAGTGAGAAAACTGAGAAGAAAACATATCCCAAAAATCAGTTCAATATTGAACCCAAATTCAGTTAACAATCCCCCCTCCCAAATCAGTCCATACACTCAGAAATCAGTTTGAACCCTCCCCCTCAATCTAAGTTAAAACACAACCTAAAAATCAGTTTGCAGAATTCAGTTTTAAAACCCATCTTCATTTTCCAGATTTTACATGAATAACCCCCTCTAATCTTAGTTCAGTATAACCCCAAAACTCAGATTTCAATGTTAAGCAACAGTTCAAAACAGACCCTAAACTTAACATTCAGTTTTTTGAGCCAATCCCAATCAATTCAAACCAAAATTCAACATACCATTAGATAATACATAGGGGTACACATTAGGGCTTAGATAACATACAATTAACAGTTTAAAAAGGGTTAAAAATGAAGACAAAATTAGATTATGAAAACTGGACAGAGTTCAGAAATGAGACTGAATACTAAGGTATCAGAATTTAGGGAAAGAGAGATTTAACAATCAAAATCAAATTAAAATACTAAATCAGTGGTTGGTAATGTGAGAACACATTGCACACGTGTTACGTGATGTGTTTGTGTCCACAAAAGTGGATACAAACGTGTCCAATCGCTTTAAAACCAAAAACAGTAAAATACAGTGCAAAATAGTCCACTCCTCGTGCACGTGTTCACGGTGTCTGTGCACACGACACAAGGCAACACAACACACGTGATCGTGTCCACGTGTCAACCTAGACTAGGTCTAGGGATAGGACACCCTGCCACGTGTCTACGTCGCGTGTACGCGACACGAGACACGCGTGTCAGTGCACGTTTTCAACAGAAAACTGTACAGTACAAAAATGGTGCACGCATTCGTGCGTGTCCGACACGACACGTGGGGCTCTGAAACTTGGGAAGCCCCGTGTCAGTGTCGGCCCCGTGCTACACGTCAAGTTTGGCGTGTCGAGGAGGCGTGTCCGTGTCGCAATCGCGCCCGAGCAGCAGGGCACGCACAGTGCTTGTGCACGTACGCGCGCGACCACGTACACACGTGTCTGTGTAGACTCGACACGACACGAAAATGACACAAGGACACAAAAAACCTATAAGCGAGGTCAAATCCTAATTTCCTATTCAAATATAATTGCAAAATTCACACGAAATGCCTATTGGGGCATTTCATCAAACACCTATAACTAGACACTGATATGTGTCCAATTAGGACACGAAATGGACACAAATTTTAGTGTTTTCTATTCCTACAGTTAGGTTAGGTCTAGGGCTCCCTAGATATGCAAGAATTTCGGAATTCTATGGTATGGAAAGGAAATTACCTATGAGTATCAAAATCCTCAAAAAGCTTCAAAGAGAGGTGCTCCTCTTGATGGCCAAACTCCTCCAAATTGCCCCAAGGCTGGGATTATCCTCCATGAACAGCAAAAGGGAGACAATTAGAATCTAATGCAAGTGGTTTGAGCCAAAAAGGAGTTAAAATGGAAAAGTTATGGATTGGGGAAGATGGCTATACCTCTTTCTCCAAGCTTGAGAAGAAAAACAATAAAAGAGGCAAGAACAAAGGGAAGAGGCATTAAATAGGGTGTGAAACCCTAGGTTGGATGCCATGGGCTGATTAGGGTTAGGGTTTGCTACATGGTGTGGGCCTATGGGCTTTAAGTCTCAAGTCATTAGTCATGACTTATGAAGTCATAAGCCATTCTAGCCTAATCAACTCCTAAACTCTCCAAACAAGTTCCCATGAGTTAAACCTCACTAACTTAGGTCAAACCAAGGTTACTTAACCTAACCAAGTGGCCATAACCTAGGTTAGTCTCCTAGTCAACACTAGTCAAATTCAACTATAGGCCCAAAATCAATTATACTAAAAATCTCTAAAAATCACATTAATTATAATAAATCTAAATAATAAATAATAATTCCAAATAATTCCCAAAATTATAAAAATGACTAAAATACCCCTCAATCTAGAAATGATAAATGAAATAACCTAATCACATAGCTAGGCTCTAGGATTACACTAGCAAGACACCAAATCATAAGTCATGATTTAAAATAGTTTAAAAATAATTAAAAATCAATAAAAATTATAAAAAATTTTAAATACCATAATTAAATAAATTAAAATACAAAATTTCAAAATTACCTTTATTTGGAAAAACTGGGTGTTACAATCCTACCCACCTTATAAAAATTTCGTCCTCGAAATTAAGATGGTAGCAGTCCTTCTAGGTCAAATACCCCACAATCAGAGTCTCAAACATACCGTCAGATAATCATATACGTCTGTCCAAAACCATGATACTCAAAATCTCTGTCATGCCAGTGAGCAAGGCTACGATAATCACAGAGTCCTCAACTATGACACATACCTCTAGAATTATGGTATTTAAAATTTTTGCATTGCCGCGCGCTTGGCAGTGAAAATCTTAAATTCCCACACCCGAGAAATACGTCCATAATCCGACTATATGTCCTCACTATGCCTGCTAGCATGACCCTAGATGATTCTAACATCTCATAATCGAGGCGACCTAGCCCATACGATTTATCTCAGAAGAAAATTAAATTATAATGAAACACCAGATCAAACTTATCAACAATGAGGAAACAGATAGGAATAGATGGAACTGAATTTCAAGATAGGAATAATGAGATAAGGTGGAAATAGAATCGAGAAGATCAGAACCTGCAAGCACCCCTCCTACTGTCTGAGCATCCTCGGCTGTCATGGCGAAAGCTCGCCCTGGTTGGCCTCCCCTGGCCTGCTGCTGATGCTGTATGAACATCTGCCGCTGAGTCTGTAATGGTGGTCCCCTCTGCTGCCCGGCAGGAGCCCTAGCTCCTTGTGCTATCTGAGCCAATAGTGTCGGGTTCTTGGGACACTCTCTACACTGATGCTCCGTTGAACCGCAAAGCAAACACATGCCCAGCCTCTTCCTACAGTCGTCCCACCCATGGCCTTGCTTCTTGCAGAAGTTGCACACAGTGTTCTGCTGCTGCCTGGGTGCCTGCTGATACAGTACCTATCTTTGTCCCAGATGCTGAACAGGCATCTGCTGCTGCTGCTGGAAGTGGACCATCGGCTGCTGATACTGCTGCTGAATCTGTATATGAGGCCTCTTGGCCTGGCCTCCGCTGCTGCTGCCTCCAACAGGGTCTCGCCCCCTCTTGAGCCTCAGCTCAAGATCGGCCTCAGCCAATAAGGCTCCCGTCAAGATCTCCTCGAATGTGGCATCCCTGTTGCCCTTGGCCAGGGACTTGACCTCCTTGACCAGACCCTTCCGAAACCTCTGGGCCTTCGCCGTCTCGCTCAAGCCCTCTACGAACCTGCCGAGGCGGTCGAACTCTCCAGCGTACTCCTCCACTGAAAGAATCCCCTGGACTAGGCTCTCGAACTGCGACTCTAAGGCTCTGAGTGCTGAATCTGGAAAGAACTTCTTCTTGAAGAAGCCCTTGAACTCCTCCCAAGTCTATCCAGCTACCCCCATCCTGGGGTCTGACTGATACCAGGTACGAGCAAGATCTCGCATCCGGCTAGCTGCGGCCTCAATTTGGAGATCTGCTGGTATCCGGGCCAGGCGGAAGATCTCCTCTATATGCTCGATCCATTCATCGGCATATAGAATTCCCTCTGTCCCCAGAAAGTCTCTGGGGCTCATCTTCTGAAACTGCTCTATCCCCGATGTCTTCGGCTGCTGAACCACTGGTCGGGCTGCAACTGTCGTAAGGGCCAACTCCATGCCCCTGTCCTGTCGGACCTGCGGCTGGCCCATGAACTGCTGAAAATATACGAACATCTGTGCCGCATCCACGTGTCCTGTAGGCGGCAGCTGCTGGAAAGGCACCTCTGGGGTGACTGGGTCTTGCCCCCGAACTAGTGGAGGCATACCCCCTGCTGCTGGTGGAGGGGCTCCTCCGAACGCAGCTGAAATGCCTACCCCAACTGGCATAACTGGGGCTGTGGTACCAGGGCTGGCTGCTGGATATGAGAGGTGGCAGACCTCTCATCGGCGTCCCCCTGGCCCTGGCGATGTGATCTCGTCTCAACTATCCTGGAGACAGATCAAAGAAATAATTGCTGAGAATGAGTCGAATAGCAAGGAAGGACAGTTATATTCAAGGGAAAACAATATCAGCAAGAACTGAGATGGTATGAATTAGATAAGAGTTTTTTCTAATGTGATTGATTACCTCCAAAAAAATCCTAATCCTACTGCAGGCTGTAGTGATACTCTAGTTCGAATACCACTACATAAACTCGACCTGCATGGGCCACCACTAAAAACGTGTCACGACCCGCACCCACTGTGAGGGTACGAGAACGTAACAACGCCCAGCCTACGCCACAGTGTCGGCGGTAGAACGCTATCCTTGGTCAATCATCTAACAATATAAAGGTACTTGTACAGTATATACCCTCCGAATGGAGGTGACATAGCAATATACAGTCTCAATCACATCTAAGGCAGAATAATAAGATAAATGATAGATAGATAAATACTGGAATAAAAGATCCACAGGATACAATCAGAGAGAGTCTAAGTGTCTACTGCCATACAAAACAGAACATCCAGCTCAATACAAGTCTAATACTGAATATGAAAGAGTATATATACAATCCTGATCTCAGAAGACAGAAATAGTAAAACCTAGACTAGGGAGCCTCAGTCTCTAAGATAGTGGATCAGGCTGGAAATCTGGGTCACACGAGTCATCTACAGCTGTCCTATAGAAGGTGTCTACGCAGGCATCATCCTCTGTAATATTTTCAACAGGTCTAGTCAGGACAGGAGCGAGCACAAAACATCTCACGCAGTTCATATCATGTTAGAAAATATAAAGCATGCAATAGAGTAAGGTACATGAAACGCTGAAAGAAGAATGTATATGAAAAATAGTAGAGATTTGATAACAGGAAATATCTATATATGGTAAGTAAGAACTGTAAGCTTACTGTGATTTAGAGTACAATATGGTTATGTAAACGGTCTAGGAAAATACAATGGTAACTCCATTGTACGTGGGTGTACAATAGACATATACAATAGTTATACAATGTTGTACAATAGGATTTGAGTACATAACCAATTCTACTCCCCCTCCCCAATCAATACACAAGGATCCACTCCAGTTACGTTATCTTATACAATAGTGTACAATGTTATACAATGGATGTACAATATTATACAATAGATGTACAATGTTATACAATGGTTGTACAATGTTATACAATAGTATACAATGGTCTATCCCTGGAACTCATGTGATAATGAGAGTACAATATGCACAATGAGTATACAAGGATACGGGTATTCAATAAATACAATCTGTAAGTGAAACGCACATCACAATATGTATTTATTGAATACAAGGGGATAACATTCCAAAAGAAGATCCATATAGTACCAATCCGTGATAACAACGTGTCAGCATCAAGTACAGTAATCTAGAGCAAGAATGTAAATCCAGACAAGTATAAAACGGTCAGAGAATGTACTCGCCTGATCTCCTGAGTGTTTGAAGAGAATATACTGTTCGATGAGTGGTGTCTGTCTCCTATAGAACAGTAAAAGTCACAACAAGTCCAGAATGGTAATAATATGCACTACAATACGTTCTACATGAATCTAGGTCAATCTAGACCAAAGTCAACTCTTGGTCAACTCTGGTCAACCCTATAGAAGTCAAACTAGGTCAACCAAGTCAAACCTAAGTCAAAATAGTCTATACTAGGCTAACAAGGCTATTCTAAGTCTAACAAGACTACACAGGTCTAATCTAGGCTCACTAGCTAAGCAAACACAACCATAGGCCATAGGCTAAGAGACTAGGCCATAGGCTAAGGCAATACCATATTCAATACCTATACCTAAAATAATACATATATATATACATACCACACAATCTAATATAGGATATCTATATTGATATATATATATATATATATAGGCTTCTATTCACATATTAGATACAAACATAATATGACAATGTATATACATATATATACACACATTGATGTGTTATAATATAACTAGAATATATAAACCTATAGGCTATATGTGTATAACATACAACACTATATGTTAAAACATAAATATATGCATAGGTATAGAGAGGGGACACATAAACATGTGTCCAAGTGTATGTGTGTGTGTGTGCCATATGGTATGTGAGAGAGAGAGAGTGGTGCCATGTGGGTATGAGTGATAGAGTATGTTAGGCTAGAAAACAGTGAGTGAGAGATATAAAGTGTTCAAGTGGGTGTCATATATCATGTGTGTGTAGAGGAGACATGTGAGTGAGTGTCATATGTCATGTGTGTGTGCTAGTGTCAAGGAGTGAAGAGTGTATAACAGTGAATCATGAGTGAAACAGTGAGGAACCCAGTGTAAAATCAGTGAGAAAACTGAGAAGAAAACATATCCCAAAAATCAGTTCAATATTGAACCCAAATTCAGTTAACAGTCCCCCCTCCCAAATCAGTCCATACACTCAGAAATCAGTTTGAACCCTCCCCCTCAATCTAAGTTAAAACACAACCTAAAAATCAGTTTACAGAATTCAGTTTTAAAACCCATCTTTATTTTCCAGATTTTACATGAACAACCCCCTCTAATCTCAGTTCAGTATAACCCCAAAACTCAGATTTCAATGTTAAGCAACAGTTCAAAACAGACCCTAAACTTAACATTCAGTTTTTTGAGCCCAATCCCAATCAATTCAAACCAAAATTCAACATACTATTAGATAATACATAGGGGTACACATTAGGGCTTAGATAACATGCAATTAACAGTTTAAAAAGGGTTAAAAATGAAGACAAAATCGGATTATGAAAACTGGACAGAGTTCAGAAATGAGACTGAATACTAAGGTATCAGAATTTAGTGAAAGAGAGATTTAACAATCAAAATCAAATTAAAATACTAAATCAGTGGTTGGTAATGTGAGAACACATTGCACACGTGTTACGTGATGTGTTTGTGTCCACAAAAGTGGACACAAACGTGTCCAATCGCTTTGAAACCAAAAACAGTAAAACACAGTACAAAACAGTCCACTCCTCGTGCACGTGTTCACGGTGTCTGTGCACAAGACACAAGGCGACACAACACACGTGATCGTGTCCACGTGTCAACCTAGACTAGGGCTAGAGATAGGACACCCTACCACGTGTCCACGTCTCGTGTACGCGACACGAGACACGCGTGTCAGTGCACATTTTCAACAGAAAATTACACAGTACAAAAATGGTGCACGTGTTCGTGCGTGTCCGACACGACACGTGGGGCTCTAAAACTTGAAGAGCCCCATGTCAGTGTCGGCCCCATGCTACACGTCAAGTTTGGCGTATCGAGGAGGCGTGTCCGTGTCGCAATCGTGCCCGAGCAGCAGGGCACGCACAGTGCCTGTGCACGCGCGCGCGCGACCACGTGTACACGTGTCTGTGCAGACTCGACACGACATGAAAATGACACAAGGACATAGGAAACCTATAAGCGAGGTCAAACCCTAATTTCCTATTCAAATACAATTGCAAAATTCACACGAAATGCCCATTGGGGCATTTCATCAAACACCTATAACTAGACACTGATACGTGTCCAATTAGGACACGAAATAGACACAAATTTTAGGGTTTCCTATTCCTACAGTTAGGTTAGATCTAGGGCTCCCTAAATATGCAAGAATTTTGGAATTCTATGGTGTGGAAAGGAAATTACCTATGAGTATCAAAGTCCTCAAAAAGCTTCAAAGGGAGGTGCTCCTCTTGATGGCCAAACTCCTCCAAATTGCCCCAAGGCTGGGATTATCCTCCATGAACAGCAAGAGGGAGACAATTAGAATCTAATGCAAGTGGTTTGAGCCAAAAAGGAGTTAAAATGGAAAAGTTATGGATTGGGGAAGATGGCTATACCTCTTTCTCCAAGCTTGAGAAGAAAAATAATAAAAGAGGCAAGAACAAAGGGAAGAGGCATTAAATAGGGTGTGAAACCCTAGGTTGGCTGCTATGGGCTGATTAGGGTTAGGGTTTGCTACATGGTGTGGGCCTATGGGCTTTAAGTCTCAAGTCATTAGTCATGACTTATGAAGTCATAAGCCATTCTAGCCTAATCAACTCCTAAACTCTCCAAACAAGTTCCCATGAGTTAAACCTCACTAACTTAGGTCAAACCAAGGTTACTTAACCTAACCAAGTGGCCATAACCTAGGTTAGTCTCTAGGTTAGTCTCCTAGTCAATACTAGTCAAAGTCAACTATAGGCCCAAAATCAATTATACTAAAAATCTCTAAAAATCACATTAATTATAATAAATCTAAATAATAAATAATAATTCCAAATAATTTCCAAAATTACAAAAATGACTAAAATACCCCTCAATCTAGAAATGATAAATGAAATACCCTAATCACATAGCTAGGCTCTAGGGTTACACTAGCAAGACACCAAATCATAAGTCATGATTTAAAATAGTTTTAAAATGATTAAAAATTAATAAAAATTATAAAAAAAATTAAATATCATAATTAAATAAATTAAAATACAAAATTTTAAAATTACCCTGATTTGGAAAAACTGGGTGTTACAGAAAGTGTTGCTGACGGAGTTGAATCTGGACAAGGGAGCACCGTTACATCTTCTGAGCGATAGTCAAGCTGCAATAAGTATAGCTAACAATCCAGTTCAGCACGACAGAACGAAGCACATCGAGATCGATCGATTCTTCATCAAAGAAAAGCTGGAACAAGGGATACTGAAGATTGATCATGTTCGCTCAGAAGAACAAGTGGCAGACTGTCTGACTAAGGGTCTTAGTTCATTAAGTCTGTCGAAGCTATGTAACAAGATGGGAATGATTAATATCTATCGCCTATCTTGAGGGGGAGTGTTGAGAACTAATAAGGGATTTAGTCCCACATTGGAAAATGTAATATGAAGAGGAGCTAGACTCCCTATAAGTAGTGGAGTAGCCAATCAATAAAACACAACAACAATTATTCTCTACAAAAGGCTTGCTTGGTTTGAGGGTGGAAGTTTATGAGGTAGAATAATAGAGGGTAAAGTGATGGTCTGTTTAACATTTTCTTATCTATTTTTTCAACCCCAACTCGGAGGGTTAACAATAGAAAGTGATTAATTGTTGTTTAAAAAGTCATAAATATCTCTTATTTGCCATATTAAATATCATGACATTCTTATTTATTTATTTATTTTGCTTTCAACCTGCTTATTTTTTGGCTTTCTGCCGGCTAGGTGCATCGTATATATCTTCTCGCTTTCTCTTACTCATCGTTGAAAAAAATTAAAGGAAAAAAAAACTAGGTGCTATGTTTTTTATGGTTGTGATAGTATGAACTTGTTTACTTCTAGACGGTAGAAGCCTATAATGTTCATGTTACTTAATTTTATTATGTTTGAATTCTAGTTATTTTCTTTATATATTTATCAAATTTGTGAACATATTTTTCGTGAAGATATTTTGACAAGTTTTAATGTCTGATAACACAATCAAATCTAATTTTATACCACATGTAATAAGAATATTTTGGTAACTATTGTTATTTTTATTAATTCTTCTCCCACTCAAAACCTCCATACCAAGTAAGAGCCATTAAACAGCTCCATTTAACTATCCCGCCAATCCAAGCTAGGTTATACAAATTGACTCCTCGGAGCAGATATGTTGTCCCCAAAATGGATGTCCTAATTTTGTCCCTTTCATATGCATACAACTTTTGGTATCCATAATTATTTAGTTCTTTAAATATAAAAAATATAAGTGTTGTATGTATATAAGAGGGGACAAAATTTGGAACACCTATTTTGGAATCAACAGATCTTCTCCCATTAACTCATCTTCCTTTCGCTTAACTTTCGTTTGCTTAAACCAGTTAACTATAATTTTTTTCAATCCATGCAGATCCTAAAAGACTATTTAGGAAGTCAAATGCCAACTCACATAAATGTTCTATTAACTTTAATGAACAATTTTAATTAGTAGACATATAAAAAGTATATTTGAAAAAAAAAATAGTTACATAATGAAAGCTGATTTTTTTTTTAATTATACAGTAGAACAGATGTTAGTTACATTTGTGGCAAAGCATCTATCATTTAGAAAGGAAGAAGAGAGACCATTGCTTGTAAATATAGTAGTACAATAATACTTCTCAACACATTGAATTTTATTGAGTATCACATGAAATGGCGAAATGGTGCAGAACATATTGTTTGTCTGCATTTTTCGTTTGTGAAATGTTACGAGAGGAAGTAAAAAATGACCAGATGTAGTCCGTAGATGCAGGATTCATATGTTATTTTTTGTTTGGAATGGTTTTCTCACCAAACTGCAATAGCAGGTAGTGTATTCTGGTTCAATTAAGGGGGCCTTGCTATACGTTTTTTTTAATCCAAGACAAAGTTAAAGTTGAAACTTGAAACCTATTTCTATGTTGACTTAGCTAAAAAAAATACATTCTAAAAATTAAAGGTGGGGTAGCTAGACTACAGTATATTACGATGGGATGGACTACAAGTCGGCTAACATATATAAAAAATTTGGAAAATTTTATGAGAAGCAAAAATGTTTGCAAAAATTGCGTAAAAGACATTAAATTTAGGGAAATAGCAACAAGAGCATAGTCGCGCCCAAAAATGGGACGTAGAAAATTTTGACACCCTAATTTAGGTCGTCAAAAATGCATTCCTCCTTAATCACATCCTCTTTTCTTAATCTCATCCCTCTTTTCTTAATCTCTTTCTATTATTCTTATAATCCGGAGAAGAAAAAAATGCCAAAAAAAGCACGCCCTTCATTAGGGCGTGAAAAAAACTGTTAACAACAGTCTTCAGATCTTGTTATGCACTTCGAAGTCTTCCGAACCACTCCAACTATCAAAAAAAAAAAAAAACCAGTTATCAAAAGCTCAAAAGAACTGTTATTGAGTTATTCAGTGACAACAAGGTAGTAACTAAACCACATCGTTATTCAGTGAATGGTCGCGACAGGATTGCCTTCGACCATATCGCGACCAAATCGGAGCCAAAGCTGACATACGTTTTGTTCTTATCTTAATTAAGATAGGGCGCGTTTTTTTTTTTTTTTTTGGTAGGGCGCGCTTTTTTTGGCATCTCACTACGCGTGGTGAGAGATTTCACGCCCTAATGAAGGGCGTTTTTGGCATAAAATTTGGCGCCCTAAAAAAGGGCGTACTTTTTTCTTCTCCGGATTATAAGAATAATAGGAAGAGATTAAGAAAGAGGGATGAGATTAAGAAAAGAGGATGTGATTAAGGAGGAATGCATTTTTGACGACCTAAATTAGGGCGTCAAAATTTTCTACGCCCCATTTTTGGGCGCGACTGTGCTCTTGTTGCTATTTCCCTAAACTTGATGTCTTTTACGCAATTTTGGCAAACATTTTTGCTTTTCATGAAATTTTCCGATAAAAAATTATATATATATATATATATATATATGTGTGTGTGTGTGTGTGTGTGTGTGTGTGAAAGGTGGGCTCTCCATCCTCTATAGCTGGATCCGCCCCCTGCCTCTTACGAGTATTTAGACAAATCTTGCCTGTCATGGCTCTGTCATAGCTTTATTATCTGTAATTGTAGTAGATGCCTTGTTATTTGTCATTAAAGGAAAATTGGATGGAAGAAAAAGTAAGTTTTTTATCCTACCTAAGAAAATCAATTCCTCTAAAAGTGAAAAAAAATGAGTGAATATTTATCTTAATTTATAATTTTACCCTATAAGAATTATATTATTTTAAATTAGTTCGATAAATTCAAATGGTAAATAAATATTGTTAGTTGAGGATCTAATTGGTAAAGTTTATGTTTTTATTTTTCTTCTTCCTACTTTTTTTTTTCACACCATAAAATGGAAAGTTTATCACTTCCATTTTTTCTTCTAGGAAGAAAATAGTTGTTTCTTTCCATATGAATAGAAAGTATATCTGATTTTTTTTTCTTGCTTCTACTTTTTCATTATTCCTACCCAGGGAAGAGGTGATTAATTATAGATTTGTTGCTCAACTTTTGTTTAAATTTAACCTGAGGAATATTTGGAATTTACCACATGTCCTTTGTAGTTATAGAGATTCATTCAGCACTTTGTGCTCCTCTAAAATTCTTATACTACCCACTTAAGGAATTTATAGCCAATGCGCAAATCTCTGCGAGTACCGGAATCATCTGAATTCTTTGCATCTTTTCCTTCTTCTTTTTTTCTATTTTTTTCGACTATATATTTTCCTAAATAGGGCAGTTATTTATTTAGCAATTCTATATAACATTTTTTGGACGAGAAAGAAGCACAATTATTTTAAGAGAAGCCCAACACTTCTCGAGGAAGTTCCACAGGTGAACCAGACCACGCCGAGCCCAGGACAAATTTTAAAATAATATCATTTTTATAAAATTAAAAATAAAATGTTTAGAAGAAATAAAATAGCTTCCACTAAGTCTTGAATCCATATCCTTTTACATAGTAGATATAAGTAAAAATCAACTGCACTAAGTAAGTTATTATAATATTTTTTACGAACAATAATATTTAATATGGCTTAATTGCTACTTGATACCCTCAACTATTACCGTTTTTCAACTTGGTACCCTAAACTTTTTTTCGTAACAACTTGATATCCGGATATTATTTTGGACAAAAATGTCCCTATCCCTAACCCCCCTCCCCCCTGCTAGCTTCGCGCCCCCCTCTGCTTGCTCCGGCCGCAGCTCCCCCCCCCCCCACCCCCCCCCCCCCCCCGCTCGCTTCAGGCCACCCCCTCCCCCCCCCCTCTCGCTCTGGCCGTCCGCCCGCTCCCGCCTCTCCCCTAGGGCTCGGCAGCGGGAGGAGGGGGGGCTGGGAAGGGGGGTGCGGGGCGGGAGGCGGGGCAGGGGTTGGCCGGAAGCGAGGAGGAGGGGGGTGGGGGGCGGTTGGCCGAAAGCGAGGAGGGGGGGGGGGGGGTCTCCGGCCGGAGCTAGCGGGGGGGGGGGGGGGGGGTGGCTGGAGTGGGGGAGGGGGTGGAGGGAGGGAAGGGATAAGGGCATTTTGTGGTTTTTTAAAATGTTAGGTATTAAGTTGAAAAAAAAATAGTTGAGGTATCAATCTGTTACGAAAAAAAGTTTAGGGTATCAACTTGAAAAAGTGTGATAGTTGAGGGTAGCAATTAGCAATTAAGCCATTTAATATATTACAAATGTTACATTTATAAAAAAAAAATTAAATGATGTCATTAAAAAAAATGAAATCATTAGAAAAATCAAAATAGCTTCCACTAAGCCTTGAATCCATGACCTTTTACATGATAGAGTATATTATTTTTTACGAACACTAATATTTAATATAGGCTTAATTGCACTTTGCTACCCTCAACTATTCCGCTTTTTCAACTTGATACCCTAAACTTTTTTTTGTAACAAGTTGATACCCAAAAAAAATTTGGGACGAAAATACCCCTGCTCAAATATTAAAATTACCCCCCCTCCCCCCAACCCCCCCCCTCCCCCACTCCGGCTACCCCCTCCCTCCCGCTCCGCCTCCCCTCCGGCCACCCCCCTCTCCCGCGTCCGGCCAACCCTCCTACCCCCACCGCCGTCGGCCGCCACGACAGCAGCAGCAGCAGCCGCAGTAGCAGCCGCCGCCGCGGCGGTGGCGCCGGAAGCGGGAGGGGGGTTTGGCCGGACGTGGGAGAAGGGAGTGGCCGGAGGGGAGGCGGAGCGGGAGGAAGGGGGTGGCCGGAGTGGGGGAGGGGGGGACGGGAGAAGGGAAGAGGGAAGGGATAAGGACATTTTGGGGTTTTTTGAAAAATTAGGTATCAAGTTGAAAAAAAATAATAGTTGAGGTATCAACTTGTTACAAAAAAAAAAATTTAGGGTATCAAGTTGAAAAAGCGGAATTTGAGGGTAGCAAAGTGCAATTAACCCTTTAATATATTACAAAGGTTATATTTACACACACAAAAAATTAAGCATTCTTAGTTTGTGGGCCTTGGGCCATCGTCCTGGGCTAGGAGTGGGCCTGAACCAGACAAACTGTTAGAACTCCCACAGAGAGAGCAGGTTGCAGATCACAACAGCATCGTCCTAAGGGGTATTTGATATGTTAACTTTTTTTCTTTTTCTGTATTTACGGACAAACAAATTTAGGACTAGAAATCTATTTTTATATTTTAATTAGGTTATAAAATTTTATTTTCAGAAATTACAAATATCTGGATAAACTAGATATCAAAAAAAAGAAATCATTTTCTTTATAAATCGACAAATATTAATTTTTATAATGCATCACTTATTAAACTTTGAGGTACATGGCCGTCCAGATATGGAAAATCCGATTCAGTGGACCTGTTGATACGAACTGTATATTAGTTATTTTACAAATCGTTGATATGACAAACTTTGTATCAATGAAAGGGTTGTTCCGATAACTTTGACAGATACATTAACCAGGAGGTCGGATGGAGCCGTGGCTTGGGGTGAGCATTATTCGGTTTTGGACCAAAAATCGAGCCGAACGAACCGAATAAGAGATTCGGTTCGGTTTAAAAAAAATTGGTTCGGTTTCGGTTTCAGTTTTGGATTTCGGTTTCGGTCCAAAACCGAAAACCGAATAAGAAAATTATATATATATATATATATATATATATATATATATATATATATATATATATATATATATATATATATATATATATACTAAATATATATTGGTATATTTAGTTATATATATTAACAAAAAGAAGGTGCAAATAAACCGAATAAACCGAAAATCGAACCGATTTAATTCGGTTCGGTTTAATTCGGTTATGGACAAATTCGGTTCGGTTTCGGTTTTGCTTATTCGGTTTTCGGTCGAATTCGTTATTCGGTTCGGTTGAAACCGAATTAACCGAATGTTCACCCCTAGTGGCATGCCCTTAGTCAAAGGATCAGCAATCATCAATTCAGTGTTAATGTGCTGAATAACTACTTTCTTTTCCTTAACACGTTCTCTTATGGCTAGATACTTAATGTCGATGTGTTTGTTTCGACTTTGACTTTTGTTGTTCTTCGCCAAGAAGACATCAGCTGAATTGTCACAGTATATAGTCAATGGCTTAGAGACAGAATCCATAATTATAAGCCCGAAATGAAACTCTTAAGCCATACACCATGCAAAGTCGCCTCAAAACATGATACGAACTCAGCCTCCACAGTAGAAGTAGCAGTCGAGGTCTCCTTAATGCTCCTCCAAGATACAGCTCCACCAACCAACATAAAAATGTATCTCGGTATTAATTTTCATAGATCAACGCAGTCAGCAAAGTCAGAATCTGAGTAGCCAACAACTTCTAAATCGCTCGTTCGTCTGTACATAATCTTGTAGTCTTTGATTCCTTGAAGGTACCTCAATACTTTCTTTGCAGCTCTCCAATAGTCCATACCTGGATTACTCTGATATTGACCTAACATTCCAATAACAAATGCAATGTCAAGTCTTGTGTAGACCTGAGCATACATCAAGCTTCCTACAATAGAAGCATACGAAATATTCTTTATTTGTTTCCTCTCAAAGATCGTTCTTCGGACATTGGTCTAGGTTGAACCTCTCGCCCTTTACTATGGCAGAAACACTAGGCGAACAATCATTCATCCGAAATCTCTCTAAAATTTTATTAATATAGGTTTCCTGAGACAGACCCAAGATGCCTCGAAATCTATCTCTATGGATCTTAATGTCAATGACATAAGATGCCTCACCCATATCTTTAATGTCAAAAAATTTAGAGAGAAATTGTTTCACCTCATGAAGTAAAACCTTATCATTGGTTGCAAGCAAGATATCATCCACGTATAAAATTAGAAAACAAACTTTATTCCCACTGACCATAAGGTATATGCATTGATCCATAACGTTTTATACAAACCAAATGAAGAAATTACGTTATGAAATTTCAAATATCATTGGCGGAAAGCTTATTTTAAACCATATATGGATTTCTTAAGCTTGCAAACCAATTGCTCACCATCACTAGAGGAAAATCCTTCATGTTGTATGTAAACTTCCTCATCTAGATCTCCATAAGAAATGCAGTTTTTACATCCATTTGTTGCAACTCCAAATCAAAGTGGGCTACAAATGCCAAAATGATGCATAAGAAATCTTTCGTAGATACAGGAGAAAATGTTTTTGTGTAATCGATTCTCTCTCTTTAAGTGAATCCCTTTGCAACAAGTATGGCCTTATATCTCTCAATGTTGTCCAATGAGTCTTTCTTTGTCTTAAATACCCATTTACAACCAATGACTTTTGCTCCATTGGGCAACTCAACAAGGTTCCAGACATCGTTGCACCTCACGAAATTTATCTCATCCTTCATGGCATTGTACCACAATTATGATTCTTTATAATTCATGGCTTGTGAAAAAGATTCATGATCATTTTCGGCTCATATATTATAATCAGATTCTTACAGATACACTACATAATCACCAAAAATTGCTGACCTCTTAGTTCGAGTAGATTTTCTTAATGTTGCACCATCATCTACCTGGGTAGTATGAGGTTCAACTCGTTGTTCAGAAGTGTCAGAAAACTCTTGGACAAGTTGATCTACTGGAATATTGTCAACAGATTATGGAACTTCGATGACTGGTTGGACTTCAGTGATTTCTTGAACTTCAGCGATTAGTTGTCCTTCACCCGTTTGTACTTAGGGGTATTGTTAACAACAATCAACCTATCGCTTGAAGTATAAGGTTGAGACTCTGTATGATCAACATCAGGAACTATGTTCCTGTAGCTCCCCTTTCCGAAAATTTTGAAATATTTTTTTATTTTTTTATTTTTATTTATTTAAATGGGGAATTTTATAATTTTATAAATAATTATTTAGTTAACTATTACGGTAGATGACTTTAGCCATAGTTGAGTTTTGAAGTACCAGACGACTAGGAATCATGGCACGGCTAGTACAGTGGCGTGCTTTGACCAGTGTATTAGCCCTGGTAGGGAAGACCGAGCCATAGTGATGCCCAAACTAGAAAAATTAGGTCAAGTTGCGACTTAACCTCTAAAGACATTTTAATTATTTAATATTTATATTATTGAATTTAGAAGACTCGGTCGCACCAAACTGACCCGAACCCAACCCAAGCCCAGGTAGGCATGTAGTGGGACCAAGTACGCCCTTGTAGACATATTTGGTAAGTGCAAGTATTTTGTATATATTTTTGGAATTGACAATTATTTTCTAAGATTATTTGTTATAGGTGGATTATAGGTATTATTAATATCAAATAGTATTTTAAAAAATTGTATGATCTTCTGGAGCCAGATAAGTAGCGTGCATGTGTATCATCAGAAACGACTTTTGGGCTATTTAATTGTTTATTAGGATTTTTATTATCACTATACTACTTTGTTGTTATTAAATGTTAACGGTTTATATTTAGTAAATCATTATATATATATATATAATATATATAT
>JANAVB010003000.1:11286224-11398724 GCA_029216955.1 Iris pallida | reverse complement strand
TTTCCTCTGACTTGTTTAGCCATGTCTTGATTACACCAATCACCTATCACATATCTACATCTATCATCTACACTTGAAAACTCTGAAAATTTTGAAATTTTCATATCTCAATTGTTTCTTAAATTTCGATACTGTTAAGATTTTGATTCCCTTCTGTCCGTGACCAATCAATTTTGGTCGTCTTGTTTATCGTGCCAAAGAGAGTCTTGGTTGCTGACTAGACTCTAGATGACTTCAAATTTCCTTGTGACTTGGATTTTCATCCTTGGATGCTCGTGCCCAGCCTTTGTTGATCTTATCCTCCATCTTGCTAAATTCTGATTTACTCGAAGGTTGATCAACTTAGATCGTGTTGAGACTAATTCCTTTATCGTGGTTGGATTTCAATGCTATTAACCCTCGTGCATTGATTTCCGATTCTGATCATGTTTGGATTTTGGACACCCGTGTCTAAACTCTTTTCGACCTTGATTTAATTTTCTGATTACATCCAAATTCCTTGTGATTAGTCGTGCCTAGATGACTTGGCATGACTAAGACAACTTGGGATTTCCTTGACCGTGATTTTAACGATCATAACTATATATTTTATCTTTCCTCAAACTCGTGCCTAAAATTTTTTTGACTTTCAATCACGACTAAATAGTGTGACTACGAAATTATTCGTGTTAGAATTGAACATGTTTGACTTTCTACCGTGCCTAATTGACTTAGGTTCCTTCCTAAATTGTGCTTTTAAGACCTTGATTTTGAATTCATGATTTATTCGACATTCACAACTGAACTTGGACCTTGATCGTGCTTATGTGACCTATAACCTGATTTCTATCAAATCTATCTCTTAATCATGCTATACCCAAATTTTTCTCTCCATTCGCTTCTCTTAGCCCTGTTTTAGATTATGACTATCCGACTTTGATTTTCATGATCTTGATAATATTAACCCTCAAATCGTGCTAAAAATCTTGAACCCTAATCGACTGTGTCGAATAGATCTCCTTCGTACTTGAATTTTGATTCTCTAGTCGCTCGTGCTCAGGTTTCATTCCTGATCAAGACTAGATTTTCGATTTTCCTCGTTCTATTCCAAATCGTTCCTAAGTGGTTAATCATCATAAATTTTTAACGCGTCTGAGTCTTGATTTCACTCATGACCAGATGGTTAATCCTTGATCAATGTTTGTGCTAAACATCTGATTATTCCTAACAATGCCCAATTGTGTCATTTCATCTTGATCGTGCCTATGTATAACCCTAAATCAAATTTCATCGAGCTGAAATTATGTTAATCAATGTTTTGACTCGATTGTAACTTGACGAAGTTCAAGTTTTGATTTCATTGTCATATCTAAATCGTGCCAAGTGAACTTAGACTATTTCCAATTTTAATCACGTTCGAACTTGGATCGTATTTCATGATTTTAGTAATCATACTCCTTAATCTTTGATCGGGCCTATAAGACCTTGATTTCGATTTTTGTTTGTGTCTGAAATTTTATCTCAACCATGCCAAACCTTGTTTTGGTCATGGTTAGCTTTTACTTGAACTTCATGTATATCTTCGAATCTCTTAGTCGTCTCTAAAAATTGTGCCCCAATGACTTGACTTATTTCTGAATCATGCACATATAATTTTGTTCATATCATGATTCTGTTGTGCCAAATCTCTCATCGTGCCTGAACAATTTTGAATTGATTTTCTTGATCGTGCAAAACTCGTCATTCTTGGATCGTGCCTAAAATATTGCCTAAACCTTCTATCATGTTTTAACCCCACTACCAACCTTCAATTTCGATGACGAAATTTTTATAAGGTGGGTAGGATGTAAGTCCCCTGAATTTCCGGGATTTATTTTCGAATTTTTTAAATAATTTATTCTCGATAATTAATTTTGATTAAATTAATTTTGATCATTAAATACTCTTTACCGTGACTTGGAATTCTAGAGCATTAGGGATGCCAGTCTCTGGAAACTTCCTTCTTGGAGTTTGTAGTAGACGAGATTATCTTCACATTGATATTTCGTGTCCTACTCGAACTTGTTCCCTTATACTCTTTTTGCTTCGCGCAAGTTCGGGTCAATTTAGACTATTTAATTATTAATTGAATTCCCACTCTTTTTCTTGATCATCATATGCACGTTACCATGACTTTTAATTTAGGAGCACCAGACTAGTCTTTTTCTTGAGACCAACTTCTCATGAATGATCTACTCGAGACGTTCTTCACCCATGACCTTCGTGTCCCACTCAGACACTCCATTTTGTGCTTCATTTCCTTCGCACAACTTTCGGTTCAATTTAGGCCAATTAATTATCTACCGTAAAACCTGATTTAATTTTCAATTTAATTTCGGGACCCGACATCGATCCAACCTAGTCAACCCAAAGTATGGGTATGGCCCACATGAAGCCTACTACCCACATGAAACTAGTATCCCATTTATTTGAGCCCCCGCATGTTACTTATTTACCCGTGATCATAAATACCTATTTTAATTTAATTATTGCACCATGTCCGATTTTGACCAGACCCGGCTCGATCGAATCCGAACCCAAGCTCCCTGTTGTTCTCTCATGACTGCCCAAATACCCCACACAATATTTCTCTTTTTCCTATTTTAAAAGTATCTCTTCCTCCCTCTACTTTATTAAATATCTTATAATACCTCTTATATATATATATATATATATATATATATATATATATATATATATATATATATATATATATATATATATATATATATATATAATCTCTCTCTCTCCTCTCACCCATCACCTCACCCCCTCACTTCCCATCACAGCCAACACACACTCACCAGCACCCTACTGTCGAACACCCCACGGCCAACCATCACTCCATGGCCGGCCTCCTCCTTCTCCTCCTCCATTCCCTTCTTCTTCTTCTTCTTCTTTAAAACCATCACCACCATCATTTAAAACCATCACCACCACCATTCTCTTCACCGCACCACCACCACTTCAACCACCACCCTCGCCGCCCGCAACCAGTGCGCCACCGCGCTGGGCCGCGCGCCACAGCAGCCGCAGCAGCAGCAGCGCACTGTGCGCGTGCGAGGGCCGCCGTCGCGCGCTGCCGCGCCGCCGCACGGCGCTGCCGCCGGCCGTGGCCGCCGTGACGCGCTCGAAAACGAAGTCAGAATCTTGTTTCGGGACAGCAACTTTGCGCCAATTTTCTGGACAATCTGACCGTTGGATCGGCAATTTCTTTGCTCCGTCTCAATCTCAGTATATACCCCTTCATCTCTCTCAAATTTCATCCGTTAATTTCTTCGTTTGATAGATGAAAACCGGCCACCAAATTGACACTTTAAATTGTGTTATTTTTTGACAATTTTGTGGAGCCGACTTCGTCGACTCATATCTCCTCCGTTGCAGCTCCGTCTGGCGTGCCATCAGTTTCTGTGCGAAGCTGGTATAACCCTCTTCCTACCCCTCCAGTTTCGTTTTATTGTGAGCACGTTTGGTTTGTTGAATTCGACGTCAAATTTGGCCGTTCGAATTCATAATTTTCAAGTTGTAAAATTCTATTTTTAAACCCGGGACTCCGGATTCAATTTCTGACACCACCAGTAGACTCGTGGCATCGTTCTGGCTTGTTTTTATATAAAGTTTGTTAGATTTGGAGGACATGGGCCCTGGCACGTATTTTGGTGCAAAGTGGGCCCCACAGTCCGGGTCAAGGGGACTTTTTGACGCCGGCTCATCGGAATCTAATTTCAGATATACCGTTGAGTTCGTATCGTCATTCTGGACTCGTTGACATATAATTTGCTAGGTTTTGAGGACATTGGCTCCGACACGCTTTTCCGTGCAAATCGGATTCCAATATCCGGGTCAACAGACCAATTTGAGATCGGGTCATCGGAATCCAATTCTGGATATACCGTTGGGTTCGTATCGTCATTCTGGATTCGTGGACATATAATTTGTTAGGTTTAGTGCACTTTTATTTCGGCACATTTTTCGATATAAAATGGGTCCGACACAGACACCATTTTGGTCTGAAATTACCTTTTTGCCCCTGTATCCAAATTGGACTTATGGATAGGCTATCCTAGCTGATTTGACCATTCTGGACACATTGGTGATGGTTGTTTCACCATCCGACAACACCTGTAGGTTTTCACCCTTTTATTATAATCCTTCTCTTTTTATTCGTATTTTTAGACCCTTATATCGGATTTGAGATCCATCGATTCCAGTTATTTCACAACCACTGAAATTGAATGTGTTGACCCTGTTTGACCAAGATATATGGTATCTTGGTTGGTAATGTTTAGGGATAGTATGCTTCAGCTAGTTTTGACCTCGGTTGACCAAGTTTGACTGCTTTGACCAAAAGTTAACTATCAGTCAACACTTGGCCTAGAAATGTCTAGAAATTGACCAGAGTTGACCAGTTGACCAAAAGTCAATTGTAAGTCAACCTTTGACCTAGTTCGACCTAGTTTGACTTGGTTTGACTTTCTGTGACCTAGTTTGACCTAGTGTGACTCAGTGTGACATAGTTTGACTTAGTTGGACTGAGATTGACCTAGATTACATAGTTTATACTATAAAATCAAGCCTAACACTGTTGAACCCTAATTAGCTTATATATATCTTATCTTTAGGTCTATGGCATCACTCTGAGCATCGACCCCATTGACAGCTCAGGACCGCAGGCGAGTACATTCACTGATAGTTTTCATTGTCTTGATATCTGCTATATCCGATTCAGTCGTAATGTCTTACTTGATTCCCAGTCACGATAGTTCACGGACTAGTATATGTTGGATCATGACATGAGATGTTGTTCCTGGATTTTCCTGGTATATATGTACATTTTCTGCCTTGTTCCATGTACTTGTATAGACACCAATTCCTGAGAGGGAGTAGCTATCCTCTTAGGGAATCCCGTGTCATGACGTGTCATGTCCAGGTCCATTATACTATTCGGGGATAGAGAATTATTAGGGGCTATGTGATCCAAGGTACCCTGTCACTATCCTTGTGCTCGCGCCACTCTCCCTCACGTAGGGTGTAGCGAGATTTCCTTGCCTTGTGCTCGTTATCCAGGTTGGCCGGCATGACTTTCCGTTGAGGTCACCACGGATTGCCGGGCCAAGTGGATAGCCTGTCCTGTCACTTATCCCAAGTCGGTCACATATCGCTCTAATAATTCAAGGCATATTTTATATTTACTTTATCTTATCATATATCCTGCTATGTTCTACATTCAGTACTTTCTCACCATGCTATGATATACAGTTACTCACATGTTCTACATGCCTCTATGATGTACCTGGATTGGAGACTAAGTTCTGCTCGGGAGAAGGGTTACAACCCCGGTCCTTGTTTGGTTTAAGGGTTGTAACACAGCTTCCGAACGGTTCCCAAGTCTTCATATATCTTTGTCTTGTATTTCATTATACTGTCTCTTATAGAATTTGTCAATTCACATGGAACTGCTGTTAGTATTTGTACTTGCTCATTTTTCTGACAAGATACCGTTGATAATATTTTTAGGAATTGTTATACCATTTATTGGACTTCATGATGTTGTTAGCTGAGGTGGATCTCACTATTCTTCTATGTGAGTTGCCTGGTAGTTATCCTTAGTTCGTCTTATTTTTTTTTCTTTATTTTCCTGTCTTATGATTCCTTCTAGTAGTTTCTAGTTGTTCTTGTGCTTTAGTTATCTTTCTTGTCTTATCATCCTTAGCTGTTGTGATGTGAGTAGAGTATATTTATAGTTGTAGACCTTCTAGATGTAGTGTATATTTATTGGGTACTAGACAGCGTTCTACCGCCGATACTGCGACGTAGGCTGGGCGTGGCCCACGTATTCGTATCCGTATATCCGAGTGCGGGTCGTGACAGTACGATACAACTTAGCTCGTGGGACGATCAAGGCTACGCCGAGCCTTGCATTCGAGAAAACATGCATGCTTTATCGAGCATCTACACGGGTGACGCCTGTGACTTAGGCTAACTCATAGTTTGTGACGAATACCAACTTTCCTTCTCCCAAGCCACGGGACGAAGGACCGAGTGTCATTTTTAAAGTACGCCGTGTACTAACTCTAATCCGACCGTGGGACGTTTTCCATGTTCTAAACTCGATTCGACACGTCGAAATTATTTCTTTAGCTATGTGGATTCGTCTCTTTTATTATCAAGCCAATTGTGCAAGTTGAAAACACACGAATTATCAAGTGAAGGCTAAGATGAGGCATGTTCACCGAAACTACCCCACCTGAGCGATGTCTTCGAGTCGCCGTTGCAAGGATAAGTCTGAACGCCGTCGGCGTTTCGATTCCTCCGATTGACGTCGCGGGACGGGGCACTACATCATACACCACTCAGAAAAAGTTTCGTCCTCGAAACTTACTGAGTACACTTATCGGCTTATAACTTGATCCAATATCCTACGTTTCTTGCACACACTACATCTACACTGCAACGCCCCAGTCCCAAAATACGTAGGACTAGGAACGTAGACATGCCAGCTGTATTCATACGAAGTATACTCCAATATATGGAAGCCTCGTATAAATACATAAGCTGTAAAATGCAGTAGAACCATAACTAATCTCATCCACACAGAATAAATGAATAAAAGATATCATATAATGAGAATAAATTTGTCTTGATATAATATGTTGGGCGGAGACAAATCCACTACCAACAAATAAGGAAAAGTACATAGTAATGAAATGAGTGGCGAGCGAAGCGAAGATGATCCAAATGTAATCATCCTCGAAGAAATAGCGAAGATCACGGTTAGAGCTAGAACACCTGCGAAAGATAATAGCACACACCTGGAGAGATAACCAGGTCCTCAGAGGGAAGTAACAAGACACATAATATCATGCCATATAAACTGAATAAATATTTCTTAAATATATATGTAATAGGGTACCTAACCGTACTATAGTGAATATGCAATAAAGAACAAACCTTTGACGCATGGGCCGGATCAGGAAAATCAGGAATCAGGACCGTACCTCCCACTGGAGATAACCGGCAATCAGGACCGTACCTCCCACTGGAGATAACCGGCTATCAGGACCGTACCTCTCACTGGAGATAACCGACAATCAGGACAGTGCATATATGACCCATACATTAAGGAGCTGTTCCTCCCACCCAATGCCTACCATGTTGTATCCATAACAGTAAACCTCTATAACCACTAAGTCAAACTAGCATGCAATTTCTATTAGCGGTTATTCCTATCGCACGACTTATACGCAGCGGTGGCCAGCCAGTCACACATGTCCGTATTCTACATGCGACATACAACTTCGTGATACAACGTGTCAAGGCCATGAATGCAACACACAAGGTGGTCCCTTAAATCTAGGTTTAATGTGTAAGAAAAATAATACATAGCAGGAACTATAATGAACAGTAAGTTCTAACAGGTTATGCCATGTATCACAGTTTATTTTTCATAAAGAAAATAATGAATAATGCATGAAATATGAGCTAAATAAGTAAACAGCAAATGGCAAGGTGTCTTGTCTGGTAGGATGCCTGGTGTACTGCAATGACCAAGGTGGCACGAACTGCAACTTCGGTGTAACAACTATACAAAGGGACCTCTGTTGGTGGCACGGACAGTTCCATTGGGTCCAGATAGGTCGAATTAGTTAGGGTCGATAGGAAGGAGGACAAAAATGACAGGAGGATAGTGGGATTAGTCATGAACAGAAGGATGGTCGAAGTAAACAATATATATACAAATTTAAAAAAAAACTATTTATAACGATATATTATTAGTTAAAATAATTTTAGTAAATTTTGAAAATATATCAATAATTTTGTCAACCAAATATTTTTAGGTAAACACTTTGAAATATACCAAAAATTAAAGCTAAATCTAGTTTTGCTCAAACTGTAATTGGTATAAAACCTGTTTAGAAACTTTTTAGGAGAAACATTCGAATTAAAATTTATGCTAATAAAAATATATTTATCGTAAAAAAAATTTTTATTTATATCTATTTATATATATTTTAAAAATTATTGGGCTTAAAGTCCAAACCCAATAATAGTTGAACCCAACTTTTGAGGTTACAACTACTATATAAATATTTATTTAAGCCCCTCAAGCCCACAACAATATTCTACATAAATAATCCTTAGAAATATTTAGTGCAGAGAATATATATAATAATAAGATCAATATAATACTCAAAAATGTATACATTATATACTGTACTTCAGTGAAACATATCAAACCATTTGGGCCGACCTCCTGGAAATTTCTAAGGAAATTAAAGTAGAATATGCTAACATAACTCAACATTTGGTAACCCGGCCCATAGATATACTGATCTCTTCAGCCTTCCTGAATAGTTTAGAAAGAAAGAGAGAGAGAAAGCAAAGGGAAGGGGAGCGAGCGGTTCGAGACAGAGGGGGTGGGAGGCGGCGGTAGGCGGTCAGAGTGGAGGCGATCGGAAGGGTTTTTGGGGGATTCGTCAGCAGAGCAGTTGGCGACGGCGCGGATTGCGGTGGCGCTGGACGGGAGTGGAGGCCGGCGTTTCGGGCGTGCGGCTGAGGGGGTCGGAGAGGTCGGGAGATGGGATTGAGCAGCGGCGGCGGGAGGTTGCGGGGGACTCAGCGGCGGTAGCCGGTGGCAAGCGCGGCAGCTCGCCGGCGGGCACGCGACGGAGGGAAGTGTGGGAAGTCGAAGATAAAGGGGGTTTGGAGAGGGCGCGCGGCTGGGCTTCATCGGCGGACGGCGGACTCGGATGACTCGGCGGAGAGGCGGGATCGGAGTGGAGAGAGAAAGGGGGCGGAGCGCCGAGGCCGCTCGGCGTTGAGGGAGGCCGACGCTGGTCTCGGCGTACGGCACGGTCTGTTCGGCGAGACGCGGAGGAGGGAAAGGGAGCTCGGCAGGGCAGCGGTCTGTGAAGTAGGGCGGCGCGGATGCGCGCAGCTCCGGTCGCGGAGATGCGGTGCGGCTGAACGGGAGTGGATGCCGGCGGTGGAGGCTGTGCAGCGGACGCGGCCGTTCGCCGGCGAGGCGGCCAGGTGAGTTGAGGGGTGTGTGTGTTTAATTCGGTTTTATCTCTGTTTGGTAGGGTTTTGGGGCCGCGGTGGCGCCGGTCATCGTGGCGGTGGCTGGGTTGTACTAGGACGATAGCTGTGGTGGGTGTTTGTGATTTTTGAGGTTTCGGGTTTTAGGGATGCCGGTCCTGACGGGGGTTATTTCGGGGAGGCTGGGATTGGACGGGGATCGGTGGACGGGCGGTGGCGAAGCGTTGTGCTGGGTTGGCGGCGAGGTGTGGTTCTGTTGATGGTTGTGGTAGGGTGCGACGAGGTTGGGACGGCGATGAAAGTGGTGAAGGTGATGGTGGTGGAGCGGGGAACACCGTGTCAGGGTTGTGTGGGTTTAGAATAGGGATAGGTTGGAGATTAATTGTGTCGGGATTGTCGACACGAAGGGGATGATGTATATGTAAAAAAATAGAATAAGATTGTGGATGGTGGAACACGGACACGATACACGTTTGGTTGTGGAATTTTGTGGATGAATAATGTGGAGGAGTACCTGCCTATTTATAGGATGTGGAAATTTCCACTTAGATATGGACTAGGAATATTTAAAACCCAAGTAGATAAATCATCTATTTAATTAAAATCAATCAAATCAAAACCAATCCAAATCCAATTAAATCTAATTTAATTCCCTTAGTTTAAAATCAAATCAATAAATCAAATTTTAATTATTTAACTATTTAAATAAATACATAAATTTAAATCAAGATTTAAATGGCCACAATAACTTCCAAATATATTTTTTAAAATACCAATAATAATAATTTCGAAAATAATAAATATTTTTAAATATCTTTTTGAACAATAAAAATATTAATATTAATAAATCTCAAAAATTATGCTTTTATTTAAAATAAACCAATAAATAATTACGAAATATATGTATGCAAAAATATTCTTTACACAATTAGGCTTTTCTAGTATACAAAAATATTATTTATTATTAATAACTTTTAGAAACAAAAAGGCTTTTTATAGCAAGAATATTTATATAATATTTTGAAAGTGTATAATAAAATAGAGAAAAAAATATTTTTCTAAAATATGTACGCTCGCACATATTCGCACTCGACGAGCAACTACGAAAAATAACATTTCGTGCGCGACGTACAATACGACTATGCGACGTACAATACAAAATTTTAAATCAGTACTAAATTTAATAAATAAATAAATAAAAAAATAGTAGAAATTTAAGGGTTTTATATCCTACCCAACTTAAAAAATTTCGTCCTCGAAATTAAGAATTAGTAGGGGGGTGAGAGGACACAAGGGTATCGATGAGGAACGATCAATAACAAAATCATGCCGTAAGAAATCACGATCTAGAAAAAAAAAAATACGGTATGGTCACGGGTAATAGATGAGGGTCACGATTAATAGAACGAAAATAGATTCGCTTTAATTAAGCAATTAGATGGTCTTGATAGGGTCGAGTAATTTAGGATGAAGATATAGCAACATCGAGTAAGAATGGTCATAGCCGATAGGAAGGCTAGAGAATGTTCTAGTATAATGCCTTCGTCCTTCTAAAATAGGTGAAGGCGAAACAATATAGAGTTCGAAGGAGACGTTATCGAATACGAATACGTTGTTCAAAGGCGACCGAATAAAATTTCAAAAGAATTGTCAAGGCAGTCGTGGATGGAATTCTAAGAGAAAAGTTCAACTACATCCCATCCATGTAAAATAATAGACAAAAGCGAACCACAGTGCACTTGGTTGATCAGACCATCATGCACCGGTTCTGATTAGACCATATGTTAGTGGACATGCCCAAATAACATATGTCTTGAAACAAGCTTGATAAAAGAATAAGCTTGCAAAAACTAGGCTACGTTAGCATCGTTAGTCAAGGTGGTAAAACATAGGCACGAGAGATTAAGATTGAAAGAAAGCAGGGTGATTCTAAGTCATATCCTATGTTGGTCTCTATACAGTCGTCCTATTGTCTTCTTGGCCAAGTTCTTGGTTGACTAGACGGGTTAGGTACTCTAGATTCTAGGATCTAAATAAGCTTGCTAATATAGGTCACTAGGTCAAAGGGGTTGCTAGTTCATAAGGTATTCTACCCAACTTAAAGAATTTAACTAATGGTGTTTTTGGGACAACTAACTAGTAGGGTGAATCTCTAGCAAGCACGAAGGGAAGATAAGAATATGGATGGAAGCAAGCAAGCAAGATGCAATTGATGAGTCAAACGGTAGATAAAATCAAGAAAAGAGGTCAAGTATGTGGATGAGATCCTAGACTTCTAATCCTATACGCAAGCTTGCTTCGTACGGTAAAGTAACCAAACAATTTATCGACCAGCATAGGCTACCACAAAAACATGTAACGCCTCAGTCCCAAAATACGTAGGACTAGGAACGTAGACATGCCAGCTGTATTCATACGAAGTATACTCCAATATATGGAAGCCTCGTATAAATACATAAGCTGTAAAATGCAGTAGAACCATAACTAATCTCATCCACACAGAATAAATGAATAAAAAATATCATATAATGAGAATAAATTTGTCTTGATACAATATGTTGGGCGGAGACAAATCCACTACCAACAAATAAGAAAAAGTACATAGTAATGAAATGAGTGGCGAGCGAAACGAAGACGATCCAAATGTAATCATCCTCGAAGAAATAGCGAAGATCACAGCTAGAGCTAGAACACCTGCGAAAGACAATAGAACACACCTGGAGAGATAACCAGGTCCTCAGAGGGACGTAACAAGACACATAATATCATGCCATATAAACTGAATAAATATTGCTCAAATAGATATGTAATAGGGTACCTAACCGTACTATAGTGAATATGCAATAAAGAACAAACCTTTGACGTATGGGCCGGATCAGAAAAATTAGGAATCAGGACCGTACCTCCCACTGGAGATAACCGGCAATCAGGACCGTACCTCCCACTGGAGATAACCGGCTATCAGGACCGTACCTCCCACTGGAGATAACCGGCAATCAGGACAGTGCATATATGACCCATACATTAAGGAGCTGTTCTTCCCACCCAATGCCTACCATGTTGTATCCACAACAGTAAACCTCTATAACCGCTAAGTCAAACTAGCATGCAATTTCTATTAGCGGTTATTCCTATCGCACGACTTATACGCACCGGTGGCCAGCCAGTCACGTATGTCCGTATTCTACATGCGACACACAACTTCGTGATACAACGTGTCAAGGCCATGAATGCAACACACAAGGTGGTCCCTTAAATCTAGGTTTAATGTGTAAGAAAAATAATACATAGCAGGAACTATAATGAACAGTAAGTTCTAACAGGTTATGCCATATATCACAGTTTATTTTGCATAAAGAAAATAATGAATAATGCATGAAATATGAGCTAAATAAGTAAACAGCAAATGGCAAGGTGTCTTGCCTTGTAGGACGCCTGGTGTACTGCAATGACCAAGGTGGCACGAACTGTAACTTCGGTGTAACAACTATACAAAGGGACCTCTGTTGGTGGCACGGACAGTTCCATTGGGTCCAGATAGGTCGAATTAGTTAGGGTCGATAGGAAGGAGGACAGAAATGACAGGAGGATAGTGGGATTAGTCATGAACAGAAGGATGGTCGAAGTAAACAATATATATACAAATTTTAAAAAAAAACTATTTATAACGATATATTATTAGTTAAAATAATTTTAGTAACTTTTGAAAATATATCAATAATTTTTTCAACCAAATATTTTTGGGAAACACTTTGAAATATACCAAAAATTAAAGCTAAATCTAGTTTTGCTCAAACTGTAATTGGTATAAAACCTGTTTAGAAACTTTTTAGGAGAAACATTCAAATTAAAATTTATGCTAATAAAAATATATTTATCGTAAAAAATTTCTTTTTATTTATATCTATTTATATATATTTTAAAAACCATTGGGCTTAAAGTCCAAACCCAATAATAGTTGAACCCAACTTTTGAGGTTACAACTACTATATAAATATTTATTTAAGCCCCTCAAGCCCACAACAATATTCTACATAAATAATCCTTAGAAATATTTAGTGCAGAGAATATATATAATAATAAGATCAATATAATACTCAAAAATGTATACATTATATACTGTACTTCAGTGAAACATATCAAACCATTTGGGCCGACCTCCTGGAAATTTCTAAGGAAATTAAAGTGGAATAAGCTAACATAACTCAACATTTGGTAACCCAGCTCATAGATATACTGATCTCTATAGCCTTCCTGAATAGTTTAGAAAGGAAGAGAAAGAGAAAGCAAAGGGAAGGGGAGCGAGCGGTTCGAGACAGAGGGGGTGGGAGGCGGCGGTAGGCGGTCAGAGTGGAGGCGATCGGAAGGATTTTTGGAGGATTCGTCGGCAGAGCAGGCGGCGGCGGCGCGAATGGCGGTGGCGCTGGACGGGAGTGGAGGCCGGCGTTTGGGGCGTGCGGCTGAGGGGGTCAGAGAGGTCGGGAGATGGGAGAGAGCAGCGGCGGCGGGAGGTTGCGGGGGACTCAGCGACGGTAGGCGGTGGCTCGCGCAGCGGCTCGCCGGCGGACACGCGACGGAGAGAAGTGTGGAAAGTCGGAGATGAAGCGGGTTTGGAGAGGGTGCGCGGCTGGGCTTCATCGGCGGGCGGCGGACTCGGATGACTCGGTGGAGAGGCAGGATCGGAGTGGAGAGAGAAAGGGGGCGGAGCGCCGAGGCCGCTCGGCGTTGAGGGAGGCTGGCGCTAGTCTCGGCGTGCGGCACGGTCTGTTCGGCGAGACGCGGAGGAGGGAAAGGGAGCTCGACAGGGCGGCGGTCTGTGAAGTAGGGCGGCGCGGATGCGCGCAGCTCCGGTCGCGGAGATGCGGTGCGGCTGAACGGGAGTGGAGGCCGGCGGTGGAGGCTGTACAGCTGACGCGGTCGTTCGCCGGCGAGGCAGCCAGGTGAGTTGAGGGGTGTGTGTGTTTAATTCGGTTTTATCTCTGTTTGGTAGGGTTTTGGGGCCGCGGTGGCGCCGGTCACCGTGGCGGTGGCTGGGTTGTACTAGGACGGTAGCGGTGGTGGGTGTTTGTGATTTTTGGGGTTTCGGGGATGCCGGTCCTGACGGGGGTTGTTTCGGGGATGCTGGGATTGGACGGGGATCGGTAGACGGGCGGTGGCGAAGCGGTGTGCTGGGTTGGCGGCGGGGTGTGGTTCTGTTGATGGCTGTGGTAGGGTGCGACGAGGTTGGGACGACGGTGACAGTGATGAAGGTGATGGTGGTGGAGCGGGGAACACCGTGTCAGGGTTGTGTGGGTTTAGAATAGGGATAGGTTAGGAATTAATTGTGTCGGGATTGTCGACACGAAGGGGATGATGTATATGTAAAAAAAAATAGAATAAGATTGTGGATGGTGGAACACGGACACGATACACGTTTGGTTGTGGAATTTTATGGATGAATAATGTGGAGGAGTACCTGCCTATTTATAGGATGTGGGAATTTCCACTTAGATATGGACTAGGAATATTTAAAACCCAAGTAGATAAATCATCTTTTTAATTAAAATCAATCAAATCAAAACCAATCCAAATCCAATTAAATCTAATTTAATTCCTTTAGTTTAAAATCAAATCAATAAATCAAATTTTAATTATTTAACTATTTAAATAAATACATAAATTCAAATCAAGATTTAAATGGCCACAATAACTTCCAAATATATTTTTCAAAATACCAATAATAATAATTTCGAAAATAATAAATATTTTTAAATATCTTTTTGAACAATAAAAATATTAATATTAATAAATCTCGAAAATTATGCTTTTATTTAAAATAAACCAATAAATAATTACGAAATATATGTATGCAAAAATATTCTTTACATAATTAGGCTTTTCTAGTATACAAAAATATTATTTATTATTAATAACTTTTAGAAACAAAAAGGCTTTTTATAGCAAAAATATTTATATAATATTTTGAAAGTGTATAATAAAATAGAGAAAAAAATGGTTTTCTAAAATATGTACGCTCGCACATATTCGCACTCGACGAGCAACTTCGAAAAATAACATTTCGTGAGCGACGTACAATACAACTATACGACGTACAATATAAAATTTTAAATCAGTACTAAATTTAATAAAAAAATAAAAAAAATAGTAGAAATTTAGTGATTTTACATCCTACCCAACTTAAAAAAATTTCGTCCTCGAAATTAAGAATTATTACGGGGGTGAGTGGACACAAGGGTATCGATGAGGAACGATCAATAACAAAATCATGCCGTAAGAAATCACGATCTAGAAAAAAAAAATATACGGTATGGTCACGGGTAATGGATGAGGGTCACGATTAATAGAACGAAAATAGATTCGCTTTAATTAAGCGATTAGATGGTCTTGATAGGGTCGAGTAGTTTAGGATGAAGATATAGCAACATCGAGTAAGAATGGTCATAGCCGATATGAAGGCTAGAGAAAGTTCTAGTATAATGCCTTCGTCCTTCTAAAATAGGTGAAGGCGAAACAATATAGAGTTCGAATGAGACATTATCGAATACGAATACATGGTTCAAAGGCGACCGAATAAAATTTCAAAGGAATTGTCAAGGCAGTCGTGGATGGAATTCTAAGGGGAAAGTTCAACTACATCCCATCCACGTAAAATAATAGACAAAAGCGAACCACAGTGCACTTGGTTGATCAGACCATCATGCACCGGCTCTGATTAGACCATATGTTAG
The DNA here is from genome assembly GCA_029216955.1 of Iris pallida. Taxonomy (NCBI): domain Eukaryota; kingdom Viridiplantae; phylum Streptophyta; class Magnoliopsida; order Asparagales; family Iridaceae; genus Iris; species Iris pallida. The sequence continues at coordinate 11,382,939 of JANAVB010003000.1, read as the reverse complement.
TGGACATGCCCAAATAATATATGTCTTGAAACAAGCTTGATAAAAGAATAAGCTTGCAAAAACTAGGCTACGTTAGCATCGTTAGTTGTAGTGCCCCGAAATTCGTGATACGTATTTTATACGTGATCGTATTTCTGACCAGTATTTTTCATTTTTCTTGACCAGTTAAGTTGTGGTATATTTCATACTTAGCATTGTAGTTTAATTGTCATTTATCATTCCTGGATTAATTCTGATTAATGGAGCTTGGTTTTATTTGGATAGGAGAAGAAATTGGTTTGGTTTGGTTTATTATGCATTGGACCATCTTAGCTAACCTCCACCCTCAACACAACTTATCCTCCCCCATTAAAATCCCCACCTAACACTCTCTCTCCTCATTATTTTCCTCCATTAATTCTTCTTCTTCCTCCACACAACTCTCCAACCCATTAGGCAAGTGCACCTTGCCATCACATGAGAACCACTTTTTATTTGTCCATTAGCTAGATTAGGCCATAGAGATCAACATTAGAACTTGGAATTTTGTGATTTGGAGTTTCCTTTGTTCTAGATCTAGGTTTTTACTATTTTCGGATTTACATGGTTTTGATCTATTTAACTTGGATTTTTGTATGTTTTGATGCTTCCATGTGGAAGAGAATTCAATTTTACTCAAGTTAGACCTTTGAAAATCTAGATTTGGTTTTGATTTGACAAAAATATGAAGAATTGAAGTTCTTGGTGTTTTTGGACTTGCTCTCGGCCAGGAAGAACAGCCCCCTGCCCTGCGCTTTTTAGCGCATGGCCGATTGCGCACCCCTGGCCTGTGCTTTTTAGCGCATGGCCGTTTGCGCAGTCACTTGGCCAGCACTTTGCGCTGCGCTGGACTGCGCTGGCGCAAGCTAGCCATGCGCAATCCAGCCATGCGCAAGGTAACCCCTGCGCAATTCACTTCTGCGCAAACCGCTCCTGCGCAATTCACTTCTGCGCAACCCACCCTTGCGCAAACCACCCTTGCGCAAGGCAACTCTTGCGCAGCTCTTCCATGCGCAGTGCATACCCTGCGCAGCCCAACCCCTGACCCTCTTGCACAACCTACTTGTCTATGATGAATTTGTTTATTCTTGAGCTTGGCTCTTCTATAGTCCTATTTTTTTTATATTAGTATTTTATTAGATATTTTACGCCCATTTTATATCCTTACGCCTTTTGGCATGAACTTGATTTTTGCTTAATATATTGGAATGACTATTGTACATGGCACGGTATGACAAGAAACTAGCATAACATGACAGTGGCCCGTCGTGGCGCACTCCTGACAAGTATCCTGACATGAATTATCTTGATAACTTGATAGTGGCCCGTGGCGGCGCACTCCTGACTTGACATGACTTGATAACTTAGCTTGACTTGTCTTGACACCGTGGGTGTTCCTGCTTGCTTGTGCAATCCACTCGTCTTGTCTTGCATCATGTCTAGGACGTGACTCCCTGGTTTCCACGGTCAGGGATTCATACTGAATCTGGCTAGGTTAATGACTAGATTGATCAATTAGTTCATGGAGAATTTCCCAGTTACCTGTTGCCCCTTTGGTCCCGGCCTTATATATATATATACCTGGGATTTGTTGCTATCCGTCGAGATGAGCGCACTTCCAGCCCGCCGTCGAGCGTGGTCCCTTAGGACACATGTATCTTACTACAGTGTGTCTGCTATATCATGTTATCTTTTCCTTTTCTTGCTGGGAGCATTCAGGTAGTAACAAACAGGTAACCGGACTTGGAATTCTCATTGCATCTTGTTAGTAATCAGGTCTGTGATAACCCTAGTTAGTTAAAGTAGTAAGCCGTAGTATTTGCTTGGCCGTGATTGATTGGATGGAGTCTAGTCCCTCTTGTCCTGTCCTGATCTTGTGCAAGGTCATGACATGACATGATTACTCGTGCTTTACCTTAATCATGTTTAATTGCAAGTCTTGAATTCGCGTATTTTATCTTGCCGATAAATGGTGGGAGAAACCAAGTTTCGTTCAGACGAAGGGTTACAACCCCGGTCCTTGTTTGGTTTACGAGTTGTAACCTGGCTATCTGAATAGTCCCATGGTCATCTCATCGTATATCATCCTGTCATGCCTTTCCATATGTTCTGTCTTTTATCGATTCTGTACAAGATTTGTCTTTTATATCTAACTATCATGCCTTTTTCTTAAATTACTGTCTCTTATTATGTAATTATATTATTGTGCTGATTGCTGGCTTTTGTTCTTATTTCGTGGCCTCCTTTGTGGCACTTGCTCTTTCTGGGGTCTGACCCAGCTGGTTTTGTATGGCCAGATACTGGAGCAGCAGCAAAGGATCTACCTGCTTTCCAGCCCGATGGTGAACACTAGACGGAACCCGGGCAACGAGTGGGTTTTCTCTTTTTGTTTCTCCCACTGTATTGTTAACTGATATTCTTTTGAGGCGTTAGCCGGCGAGCACTTGTTAGCTCGATGCACTTTACTTTCTGTCTGCCTACGGGCTGTAATCATGATTGGCAACTCGAGGTTGATCATGTATGACTTAACTCTTGCTAGTCCTTACATTTTGTACGACTAGCTTCATGATCATCTGGATATGTAATGTTTGGGACGCCTTACAATTGTATATTTGGTGGTCTGATATCTTGTTACTATCATTACTTGTTGAGATTGAGACAATAGCTTGATTTGACCCTAAAAGACTGATGGTTTGTAGCGTACCCTCACATAGCTAGACAGCCGTGACCGTATAGCGGGATGGTTGCCGTTCCGTTATACGTAGCTGGCTGTGTACGTCCCCGTTCTTCAGTATTCTGGTTCTGGGGCGTGACACGGTTTAAGTGGTGGCCCATGCAGGTCTTGTCAATCAAGAAATGTGAGGGTTTACCGGATAGATGTCTCAATCTGTACTCGCCTTTGATCTCCACTCGTAATTCTTATCTCCTTGGATTCCGGACTTGATAACATGCTTGCATCATTGTTCCATCCTGGTCCTTCCTTAATATCCCTGATGTCATTTGCTTCAGTGGCATCATTCCTGTTGATCAGCCAGAAGGAGCTCAGCCAGCAGCCCAGCAACAGCAAGAAGATCAAGATCAGTCCTCAGCAGCCGCCTCCCGAGCCATACCTCCTGGAGAACCAGTGTCCCCAGTCCAGCCAGTTCAGCCAGCAGGATCAGAGGATGGGGCCTTGATAGGGCTCATCCGTGAGTTGATTGCGTCTCAGGATCGTCGAGGTGATGCCTTGCAGCAAGCAGTACAAGAAGCTCTGAACAGAAGTGGTCCTCGAGGGAACAGCGCGGTCAACAATTTCAAGCGCCTGAACCCTCCCTTCTTCGACGGCAGCGAGGATGCTATTGCTGCAGATGCCTGGCTACAGGACATTGAAGTGATCTTAGAGGCAGCCAGGACCCCTGAAGCAGATAAGGTGGCGGTGGTACGCCTGCAGTTACTGGATCTAGCCCGCAGCTGGTGGGCTATGCAAGCAGCGAGTTTGGGTACGCCTGTCATGTGGGCGGTATTCAGTGATATGTTCCAGACCAAGTACTTCGACGCAGTGGCTAGATATGACCTGCAGACCAGGTTTAGTAATCTCAGGCAGATGAGCAGGACGGTCGACGGATATGCGGCCGAGTTTTCAAGGTTGAGTCGGTTTGCTCCCACCTTGGTGGCAACTGAGCTAGACAGAGCACAGCGATTCCAGCAGGGGCTCCATTTGGAAATCATATTGGCAGTCGAGCAGTTCGAGCACACAACTTTTGATGCCGTCTTGCGGGCAGCGAGGAGGCATGAGTACACTTCCCGAAGGATAACGGACCGGACCGGAGATCGGAAGCGGTCTCACGACCAGATGAACCAATCGTCAGCACCGACCCCAGCAGCTAGGGCCTTGACCATTGGAGCTACGAGGACGGATTCGGTCACCTCCTTACAGCATTCTGCCCCGACCTATCCCCAGCAACGGAAGCAGAAGCAGTCTTCCGCAATGGGCTGCACTCATTGCGGGAAGCCAGGGCACGTTGTTTCTGAATGCCGTAGAGCACAGGGGTTGTGCTTGGCTTGTGGAGCATCGGACCACATGATAGGATCTTGCCCGTTCAGAAACAGATCGTCATCGACAGTAACTAGTCCCTCGGTTATGGGACCAGCACCAGCACCAGAACCAGCTTCAGTTCACCAACCACAGCAGCTCCCGTTCCCGGGTCCATTGCCGACTCAGGCCCAGGCCTTCCAGCAGCAGAGGCCTCAGCAGTTCGCTCTGGCCCAGGCCCAGATCCAGAATCGGCCGAGAGGTATATGTGTCCTCTCATCTTGCTTTTCTACCGTCGTTATGAGGGCACATGTCATGTTCCATGTGTCCTAACTACAACGGTATATCCCGGACCCGAGCCATGTCCTAGATCATTCGAAAACGGTTATTGGTACCAACCTTTTTCGTATGAGGAGAGGCCCGTGTCCCTGTTTGACCAAAGAGAGAGACCTCAAGCGCAAGACTATCAGTTAAGTCCATGTTGCCTGAGTTCATCGCTCCTTGGAGAGTCAAACGTGGGAGTGTGAGGATGATATCCGATCACGTTATCCCAATCGGTTTGGCTCGTGAGGTGTAATGTCTTTCTTATGCCTTGCACTTCGATTCCTTGCTTGCATGTATGATTGATTGGTAGCATAGATTGCTTGCGATAGTATAGCTGTCCCGACATCTCTAGCCTCTTGATTAATTCCGAGGACGGAATTATTTTAAGGTGGGTAGGATGTAGTTCCCCGAAATTCGTGATACGTATTTTATACGTGATCGTATTTCTGACCAGTATTTTTCATTTTTCTTGACCAGTTAAGTTGTGGTATATTTCATACTTAGCATTGTAGTTTAATTGTCATTTATCATTCCTGGATTAATTCTGATTAATGGAGCTTGGTTTTATTTGGATAGGAGAAGAAATTGGTTTGGTTTGGTTTATTATGCATTGGACCATCTTAGCTAACCTCCACCCTCAACACAACTTATCCTCCCCCATTAAAATCCCCACCTAACACTCTCTCTCCTCATTATTTTCCTCCATTAATTCTTCTTCTTCCTCCACACAACTCTCCAACCCATTAGGCAAGTGCACCTTGCCATCACATGAGAACCACTTTTTATTTGTCCATTAGCTAGATTAGGCCATAGAGATCAACATTAGAACTTGGAATTTTGTGATTTGGAGTTTCTTTTGTTCTAGATCTAGGTTTTTACTATTTTCGGATTTACATGGTTTTGATCTATTTAACTTGGATTTTTGTATGTTTTGATGCTTCCATGTGGAAGAGAATTCAATTTTACTCAAGTTAGACCTTTGAAAATCTAGATTTGGTTTTGATTTGACAAAAATATGAAGAATTGAAGTTCTTGGTGTTTTTGGACTTGCTCTCGGCCAGGAAGAACAGCCCCCTGCCCTGCGCTTTTTAGCGCATGGCCGATTGCGCACCCCTGGCCTGTGCTTTTTAGCGCATGGCCGTTTGCGCAGTCACTTGGCCAGCACTTTGCGCTGCGCTGGACTGCGCTGGCGCAAGCTAGCCATGCGCAATCCAGCCATGCGCAAGGTAACCCCTGCGCAATTCACTTCTGCGCAAACCGCTCCTGCGCAATTCACTTCTGCGCAACCCACCCTTGCGCAAACCACCCTTGCGTAAGGCAACTCTTGCGCAGCTCTTCCATGCGCAGTGCATACCCTGCGCAGCCCAACCCCTGACCCTCTTGCACAACCTACTTGTCTATGATGAATTTATTTATTCTTGAGCTTGGCTCTTCTATAGTCCTATTTTTTTTATATTAGTATTTTATTAGGTATTTTACGCCCATTTTATATCCTTACGCCTTTTGGCATGAACTTGATTTTTGCTTAATATATTGGAATGACTATTGTACATGGCACGGTATGACAAGAAACTAGCATAACATGACAGTGGCCCGTCGTGGCGCACTCCTGACAAGTATCCTGACATGAATTATCTTGATAACTTGATAGTGGCCCGTGGCGGCGCACTCCTGACTTGACATGACTTGATAACTTAGCTTGACTTGTCTTGACACCGTGGGTGTTCCTGCTTGCTTGTGCAATCCACTCGTCTTGTCTTGCATCATGTCTAGGACGTGACTCCCTGGTTCCCACGGTCAGGGATTCATACTGAATCTGGCTAGGTTAATGACTAGATTGATCAATTAGTTCATGGAGAATTTCCCAGTTACCTGTTGCCCCTTTGGTCCCGGCCTTATATATATATACCTGGGATTTGTTGCTATCCGTCGAGATGAGCGCACTTCCAGCCCGCCGTCGAGCGTGGTCCCTTAGGACACATGTATCTTACTACAGTGTGTCTGCTATATCATGTTATCTTTTCCTTTTCTTGCTGGGAGCATTCAGGTAGTAACAAACAGGTAACCGGACTTGGAATTCTCATTGCATCTTGTTAGTAATCAGGTCTGTGATAACCCTAGTTAGTTAAAGTAGTAAGCCGTAGTATTTGCTTGGCCGTGATTGATTGGATGGAGTCTAGTCCCTCTTGTCCTGTCCTGATCTTGTGCAAGGTCATGACATGACATGATTACTCGTGCTTTACCTTAATCATGTTTAATTGCAAGTCTTGAATTCGCGTATTTTATCTTGCCGATAAATGGTGGGAGAAACCAAGTTTCGTTCAGACGAAGGGTTACAACCCCGGTCCTTGTTTGGTTTACGAGTTGTAACCTGGCTATCTGAATAGTCCCATGGTCATCTCATCGTATATCATCCTGTCATGCCTTTCCATATGTTCTGTCTTTTATCGATTCTGTACAAGATTTGTCTTTTATATCTAACTATCATGCCTTTTTCTTAAATTACTGTCTCTTATTATGTAATTATATTATTGTGCTGATTGCTGGCTTTTGTTCTTATTTCGTGGCCTCCTTTGTGGCACTTGCTCTTTCTGGGGTCTGACCCAGCTGGTTTTGTATGGCCAGATACTGGAGCAGCAGCAAAGGATCTACCTGCTTTCCAGCCCGATGGTGAACACTAGACGGAACCCGGGCAACGAGTGGGTTTTCTCTTTTTGTTTCTCCCACTGTATTGTTAACTGATATTCTTTTGAGGCGTTAGCCGGCGAGCACTTGTTAGCTCGATGCACTTTACTTTCTGTCTGCCTACGGGCTGTAATCATGATTGGCAACTCGAGGTTGATCATGTATGACTTAACTCTTGCTAGTCCTTACATTTTGTACGACTAGCTTCATGATCATCTGGATATGTAATGTTTGGGACGCCTTACAATTGTATATTTGGTGGTCTGATATCTTGTTACTATCATTACTTGTTGAGATTGAGACAATAGCTTGATTTGACCCTAAGAGACTGATGGTTTGTAGCGTACCCTCACATAGCTAGACAGCCGTGACCGTATAGCGGGATGGTTGCCGTTCCGTTATACGTAGCTGGCTGTGTACGTCCCCGTTCTTCAGTATTCTGGTTCTGGGGCGTGACATTAGTCAAGGTGGTAAAACATAGGCACGAGAGATTAAGATTGAAAGAAAGCAGGGTGATTCTAAGTCATATCCTATGTTGGTCTCTATACAGTCGTCCTATTGTCTTCTTGGCCAAGTTCTTGGTTGACTAGACGGGTTAGGTCCTCTAGATTCTAGGATCTAAATAAGCTTGCTAATATAGGTCACTAGGTCAAAGGGGTTGCTAGTTCATAAGGTATTCTACCCAACTTAAAGAATTTAACTAATGGTGTTTTTGGGACAACTAACTAGTAGGGTCAATCTCTAGCAAGCACGAAGGGAAGATAAGAATATGGATGGAAGGAAGCAAGCAAGATGCAATTGATGAGTCAAACGGTAGATAAAATCAAGAAAAGAGGTCAAGTATGTGGATGAGATCCTAGACTTCTAATCCTATACGCAGGCTTGCTTGGTACGGTAAAGTAACCAAACAATTTATCGACCTGCATGGGCCACCACAAAAATAAGTAACGCCCCAGTCCCAAAATACGTAGGACTAGGAACGTAGACATGCCAGTTGTATTCATACGAATTATACTCCAATATATGGAAGCCTCGTATAAATACATAAGCTGTAAAATGAAGTAGAACCATAATTAATCTTATCCACACAGAATAAATGAATAAAATATATCATATAATGAGAATAAATTTATCATGATACAATATGTTGGGCGGAGACAAATCCACTACCAACAAATAAGAAAAAGTACATAGTAATGAAATGAGTGGCGAGCGAAGCGAAGACGATCCAAATATAATCATCCTCGAAGAAATAGCGAAGATCACGGCTAGAGCTAGAACACCTGCGAAAGACAATAGCACACACCTGGAGAGATAACCAGGTCCTCAGAGGGACGTAACAAGACACATAATATCATGCCATATAAACTGAATAAATATTGCTCAAATAGATATGTAATAGGGTACCTAACCATACTATAGTGAATATGCAATAAAGAACAAACCTTTGACGCATGGGCCGGATCAGAAAAATCAGGAATCAGGACCGTACCTCCCACTGGAGATAACCGGCAATCAGGACCGTACCTCCCACTGGAGATAACCGGCTATCAGGACCGTACCTCCCACTGGAGATAACCGGCAATCAGGACAGTGCATATATGACCCATACATTAAGGAGCTGTTCTTCCCACCCAATGCCTACCATGTTGTATTCATAACAGTAAACCTCTATAACCGCTAAGTCAAACTAGCATGCAATTTCTATTAGCAGTTATTCCTATCGCACGGCTTATACGCAACGGTGGCCAGCCAGTCACGCATGTCCGTGTTCTACATGCGACACACAACTTCGTGATACAACGTATCAAGGCCATGAATGCAACAGACAATATCTAGGTTTAATGTGTAAGAAAAATAATACATAGCAAGAACTATAATGAACAGTAAGTTCTAACAGGTTATGCCATGTATCACAGTTTATTTTGCATAAAAAAAATAATGTATAATGCATAAAATATGAGCTAAATTAGTAAACAGCAAATGGCAAGGTGTCTTGCCTGGTAGGACGCCTAGTGTACTGCAATGACCAAGGTGGCACGAACTGCAACTTTGGTGTAACAACTATACAAAGGGACCTCTGTTGGTGGCACAGACAGTTCCATTGGGTCCAGATATGTCGAATTAGTTAGGGTCGATAGGAAGGAGGACAGAAATGACAGGAGGATAGTGGGATTAGTCATGAACAAAAGGATGGTCGAAGTAAACAATATATATACAAATTTTAAAAAAAAAACTATTTATAACGATATATTATTAGTTAAAATAATTTTAGTAAATTTTGAAAATATATCAATAATTTTGTCAACTAAATATTTTTAGGTAAACACTTTGAAATATACCAAAAATTAAAGCTAAATCTAGTTTTGCTCAAACTGTAATTGGTATAAAACCTGTTTAGAAACTTTTTAGGAGAAACATTCAAATTAAAATTTATGCTAATAAAAATATATTTATCGTAAAAATTTTCTTTTTATTTATATCTATTTATATATATTTTAAAAACCATTGGGCTTAAAGTCCAAACCCAATAATAGTTGAACCCAACTTTTGAGGTTACAACTACTATATAAATATTTATTTAAGCCCCTCAAGCCCACAACAATATTCTACATAAATAATCCTTAGAAATATTTAGTGCAGAGAATATATATAATAATAAGATCAATAAAATACTCAAAAATGTATACATTATATACTGTACTTCAGTGAAACATATCAAACCATTTGGGCCGACCTCCTGGAAATTTCTAAGGAAATTAAAGTGGAATAAGCTAACATAACTCAACATTTGGTAACCCGGCCCATAGATATACTGATCTCTTCAGCCTTCCTGAATAGTTTAGAAAGGAAGAGAGAGAGAAAGCAAATGGAAGGGGAGCGAGCGGTTCGAGACAGAAGGGGTGGGAGGCGGCGGTAGGCGGTCAGAGTGGAGGCGATCGGAAGGGTTTTTGGGGGATTCGTCGGCAGAGCAGGCGGCGGCGGCGCGGATGGCGGTGGCGCTGGATGGGAGTGGAGGCCGGCGTTTGGGGCATGCGGCTGAGGGGGTCGGAGAGGTCGGAAGATGGGAGAGAGCAGCGGCGGCGGAAGGTTGCGGGGGACTCAGCGGCGGTAGGCGGTGGCTCGCGTGGCGGCTCGCCGGCGGGCACGCGACGGAGGGAAGTGTGGGAAGTCGGAGATGAAGCGGGTTTGGAGAGGGCGCGCGGCTGGGCTTCATCGGCGGGCGGCGGACTCGGATGACTCGACGGAGAGACGGGATCGGAGTAGAGAGAGAAAGGGGGCGGAGCGCCGAGGCCGCTCGGCGTTGAGGGAGGCCGGCGCTGGTCTCGGCGTGCGACGCGGTCTGTTCGGTGAGACGCGGAGGAGGGAAAGGGAGCTCGGCAGGGCGACGGTCTGCGAAGTAGGGCAGCGCGAATGCGCGCAGCTCCGGTCGCGGAGATGCGGTGCGGCTGAATGAGAGTGGAGGCCGGTGGTGGAGGCTGTGCAGCGGACGCGGCCGTTCGCCGGCGAGGCGGCCAGGTGAGTTGAGGGGTGTGTGTGTTTAATTCGGTTTTATCTCTGTTTGGTAGGGTTTTGGGGCCGCGGTGGCGTCGGTCACCGTGGCGGTGGCTGGGTTGTACTAGGACGGTAGCGGTGGTGGGTGTTTATGATTTTTGGGGTTTCGGGTTTCGGGGATGTCGGTCCTGACGGGGGTTGTTTCGGGGAGGCTGGGATTGGACGGGGATCAGTGGACGGGCGGTGGCGAGGCGGTGTGCTGGGTTGGCGTCGAGGTGTGCTTCTGTTGATGGCTGTGGTAGGGTGCGACGAGGTTGGGACGGCGGTGACAGTGGTGAAGGTGATGGTGTTGGAGCGGGGAACACCGTGTCAGGGTTGTGTGGGTTTAGAATAGGGATTAATTGTGTCGGGATTGTCGACACGAAGGGGATGATGTATATGTAAAATAAATGGAATAAGATTATGGATGGTGGAACACAGACATGATACACGTTTGGTTGTAGAATTTTGTGGATGAATAATGTGGAGGAGTACCTGCCTATTTATAGAATGTGGGAATTCCCCTTAGATATGGACTAGGAATATTTAAAACCCAAGTAGATAAATCATCTATTTAATTAAAATCAATCAAATCAAAACCAATCCAAATCCAATTAAATCTAATTTAATTCCCTTAGTTTAAAATCAAATCAATAAATCAAATTTTAATTATTTAACTATTATAATAAATACATTAATTCAAATCAAGATTTAAATGGCCACAATAACTTCCAAATATATTTTTCAAAATACCAATAATAATAATTTCGAAAATAATAAATATTTTTAAATATCTTTTTGAACAATAAAAATATTAATATTAATAAATCTCGAAAATTATGCTTTTATTTAAAATAAACCAATAAATAATTACGAAATATATGTATGCAAAAATATTCTTTACATAATTAGGCTTTTCTAGTATACAAAAATATTATTTATTATTAATAACTTTTAGAAACAAAAAAGGCTTTTTTTAGCAAGAATATTTATATAATATTTTGAAAGTGTATAATAAAATAGAGAAAAAAATGTTTTTCTAAAATATGTACGCTCGCACATATTCGCACTCGACGAGCAACTACGAAAAATAACATTTCGTGCGCGACGTACAATACGACTATGCGACATATAATACAAAATTTTAAATCAGTACTAAATTTAATAAATAAATAAATAAATAAAATAGTAGAAATTTAGGGGTTTTACATACGCGTTCCCTCAATCCGAGCCACGCTCGTGCTATCGCTAACTTAGTCGTTAGGCACACCAACCGATCAACCAACATTCGAACTCGTCTCAATTCAATGATCGTGTTACCATCAATATTTCTTCGAAACTCACGATTTCAAAATCCTCGACACTTTTCCGTTCCTCAAGTCTTACTTGATTCAACGTATCACTTAGTTGGATCGTGCACATATTCCAGGCGTCCCCAAAATACATGCATTTTAGCCAAGCCTCGTGATAGAGAATCTGCCATCACCACTCGAGTCGGATCGTGCACATATTCGGTCGTCCCTGATATACGTGCATGTCAACCGAGACTCGCGAGTGGTGCCTCCACAATTCCTATCGCTTCGTGCCGGAATGTCTGCCTAACCGCTAGGCTACGTCTTTAGGCTAAGGTCAAACCGTCAGTATTGGAATCATAGTTCCCAAACAACAATATCAATACTGACCCCATCCTAAGGTCAAACTAAGTTGATAGTACGGGATTTTCTACCCAAGCTCGCATCACTTCGATTTCTAAACTTCGAGCATAGATTTCCTACACACATCCCAACGTTCATCGCATGGGGTCCGAGTCATTCAGTAAAGCCATCCTACGATAATCACGTTTCACCAATCCCCGACTGAAATATCGTTCGTGTACAAGCCATTTCGCATCGTCTATCTCTTCGAACAAGTTAGACATTAGTTCGATATCATCATTATTAAATCAGCATGCATACCACAATTCCAATTCTCTAAACCATAATTCACATTTCAGGTTTCCGAAATCTATTCCAATTCACGTAATCGATTCACAAGGTAGTCTGACTTAACAATATGCCACGCTCCTATCTCACGCGAGTCCGATTATTACGGTGGGCATAAAATTACCATGCACTGCTCCCGACAAAATACATTCTCATAGGGGCGTAACACTTGTTTTGGGTCTAGACTAAATCATTCCGTGCTAGGATTGGACCTACACAATCTCAAGTTTATTTCAATCATCAATCGCAAGTCATAAACATCCCCGGAGTTTGCCTTCGCATCAAATAACAAGTCGAGACAATCAAAGTTGCCGCATCCTGCTTTTTCGAGTTCGATCATTTCTGCGACATGAATCACCATGTCAGCGCTCACGCGGAACGATCTCCCTAAATCCGACGCAACGCATGTGCGAGGCTAGAGTTGCGCTCGTGCAAGACAAGATCGTCGATGCTGTGGTTATCCGCGTAACCATCAAGACACGATCACTTTCACCCAACATTCATCTCAATCAAAATCCTAAGTATTGCATCCAACCGAATAATAGCACTTGCACGATCGTCATTCACCGAGTCAGAATACTCCCGAGTTATCGCATATCATCTTTGATACGCCTCAATACCATCGACGATATACGTAACCTGACGATCTTCGTTTGCAACAAATTCTGAGTTGTGCGAATGATGCTATCGTCCGACCGGATAATCTCCTCGACATTCAAATTCAATTTCGATCATTACCCCTCAAATCGTTCACAACATCAATTTTCTCAAACCCAAATTCACGTATCGTTCATCCATCTATCTTAAGTCATCGACCAACGTACTTCCTTAATTCGTATCATTCCTTGCTAACTAAAGTCATCGAGCAACATCCATTTCAATCTTCAGAGTCATTTGCGTAACTTTACGGTCAAACCTTTCATGCACGCTATCTTCCCGTCATGCTAACTTTTCGTATACTATCCGTATCAATTTCTTCAATCAAGTTATCCATTTATTTTATCGTTTAGAATTTCTATTCAACTATTTCGTAACTCGCATTACCGTTTACAAATCGTCCGAACGATATCTCGTTTACGACTCTCGAATCATGACCAACTAAGCGCTACTCGTTCTAAGGCCATGTGATATCATCGCTCATCGACATACTCGTACTATCCGTAAATCCTCTAGTTTTGCTCGAACAATTTCTTTAACGTCCATACACCACTCAGGGTCAAGTCATTCTACAAATCCTCAAAAAGGTCATACGATTCGCAACAGACATGTTTAATTGTGCGTTCACCCATTTCTCAAGGTCTAAGAACCATTTCTCGTGTTCGCTTTAGCGTTGGTCACGTAGCGTCTCTATCAATATACGTTCTAAGTCTCACTTATACTCGTCCGAGCGATGGTCAATCTCGCTCGCAAACTCGATCGCACCAAAAGGTCTACGTGCGCGATACTCGGCACAACTTAGCCAAAGGCTGTGTGCATAACCATCCCATTCGAACTATACTTCGGTCTCATGTACTCGTTTGCTATTGTCAATGTAAGGTCGTTCAATCACGCAATACGTTTGCTAACTTTTAGCATCGATTTTCTTTCAACTCAAGTCCGCTGTAGTTTGGCACAAAGGCCTTTGTCTATCGATCCCGTTCCACCGAGTACTCGTACGAGATTTTGAAAATATTAGACTTATTGTATGGACATCCGTAGGATATTTGAGAGAGAGCGCACCAACGATATCAACTTTGCGGAAGCAATAATTCAGAGTTTGTGGATACAACGGAGTTAAAGAATTCAATCGGTAGTCCAAGGACGTAAAGCCGTGCTTTGATACCATTATGTCACGTCCCGCTCCTGTAGGAGCGATCGTCCTCGCTAAGGCGTGATGCCGCACGAGCCTAGATTGCGCTCGTGTAAGGCAGTTTCATAACGATCGATTACATCGGCGGCGACGAGATCGTGCACAGAAGTCCCAAGCAGAGACATTGTACACGCAGCAGAAATTTAGAACGAAACACAAGTTACACAAAACATGATCTTTATTGATATTGAAACAAAGGTTACAATGGGGCGCAAGGCCAAGATTACAATGCACTCGAGCTCACTCTTCTCACTTTACAAGTCACTCAGCTCTCTCTCTCTTCTCTCGATACAATGCTTGTCTCGAGCCAGCGGATGCTTCGGATAGGCGATGTCCATACATTATGTCCCATATAAGTCTTGACTCCAATGCGGCCGCACGCTTCGAATCGCCAAGGAACTCCGTGCCTCGACGCATCCAAGCGAGCCCCGCACCACGAGCTTCTACCTGTGCCTGCACATGGAAACTATGTGGGTGTCAGTACTCAACTGTACTGGTAGAGTGAGCTCCTCGCTCACCCATACAAAATTGACATGTTTATTTTACTTTGAGCAATACAAGTCCCTTTACGATTGTCTTTCTAGTCTTGCCTTAGGATCGATTTTAGGACCGACGTCTTGGCCTATTTGTGTCTCTAAACCATCACCGTGCTATCGTACCGATATCTTTCCTATCCTTGCCTCTAGGCCTTTCTCGTGCTTGCATTGTCGATGCACTATCTCACACTTGTCTTTCGTGCCATACTCTGGGACGTAACGACTCGGTCGTGCCATGAACTCGATTCGTGCTTCAATATCTCTGAGGCAGTGCCTCCTTGCTAGGTATTGCCTATACTTTAGTTTTGACAACGCGGCCGTGCCTCGCATTCCGAGGTCATGTCCAGCAAACATCGAGGTCATGCCTCGTACCAACTTAACCTGACTTAACAAAACTTGCCCTACGGTCCTTCCAGACTTAATTCGAAATGTCTAACCCAACTTGTGGAACCAGTGTTGAGAACTCAAGCACGACGCCGTATCTCGTGCCGAAGCACATGTCTTTACGCATAGCCAAATCTTAGGCTTTATAATACCTTATGTGCATACCGTACACGCATTCCATAACTCAACACATACCGTACTTACACTTCTTTTATTACGATCGACACCGTACATGCGAATTCGCCGCTTAGCACGCCAGTTATCTATATGAAAGACCACTGGCACGATAAGCCATCATGGACATAGCTCGGGTAGGCGGCGGGTCCTTCGATGCAAGGTAGCTAGCCCCATGGAAAGCCCCCGACTACCCACGCAATACGTGTGCTGCTATAACGTCTACCCCCTAGGATGACTGGGCCCGATGCCCCGGCGTATAACCAGTCTAGGCAGAAATCTTTATCGACAAGTTGTCCAATGACCACGTACCTACGAGACATCTAGACTCACGTAAATGCATGGCCTAATTTGTTGGTACGACTGAAACTATACTTAGCAACTCGTGCTCTGAACCACACTTTACATAACGTGCATCGGGACCGTGAGACTCCCAACCGAGGGACCGCCTCATACTTCTTAACGTGGATAGGAACGCGAGACTCCCAACCGAGGGACCGCCTCAAACTTCTTAACGTGCATAGGAACGAGAGACTCCCAACCGAGGGACCGCCTCATACTTCTTAACGTGCATAGGAACGTCTCATACTCCAATGTATTCCGTACGACACTATCGTCCAAGTCACACTCTATGTGACGAGCCTTAAGACCGTGGGAACGAATGGCTATATGCAGTCGTAGAACCGTGGGACCGTGCATACGCTCAACTTGAACAACCAAATTCTTTGGGTACCTAAACTCATGCCATAAGCCGTGCGATACAACTTAGCTCGTGGGACGATCAAGGCTACGCCGAGCCTTGCATTCGAGGAAACGTGCATGCTTTATCGAGCATCTACGCGGGCGACGCCTATGACTTAGGCTAACTCATAGTTTGTGATGAATACCAACTTTCCTTCTCCCAAGCCACGGGACGAAGGACCGAGTGTCATTTTTAAAGCACGTCGTGCACCAACTCTAATCCGACCGTGGGACGTTTTCCATGTTCTAAACTCGATTCGACACGTCGGGATTATTTTCTTAGCTATCTGGATTCGTCTCTTTTATTATCAAGCCTATTGTGCAAGTTGAAAACACACGAATTATTAAGTGAAGGCTAAGATGAGGCAAGTTCACCGAAACTACCCCACCTGAGCGATGTCTTCGAGTCGCCGTTGCAAGGATAAGTCCGAACGCCGTCGGCGTTTCGATTTCTCCGATTGACTTCGCGGGACGGGACACTACAGTATCCTAGGTAGAGGTTAGTATCCTAGATATTTTAGATATCTATAGATAGTTAGTATCCTATCTAATAGTGTCTTAGGATTTAAAGTGGTATCTTGAGATACCATAGGGTTATCTTAGAATACCTTAGATTACCTTACCTTAAGGTAAAGTGATTTACCTTATTGCAAGGCAAGATAATGGATTTACCTTCAAGGTATTGGGTTTACCTTCAAGGTAAGGTATGGTTACCTAGATACTAAGGTTAGAAGTTAAGATATGAGTTAGCTAGTAGCTTGGGGTATATAGATAGTTACTAGATATCTAGGATTGGTATCTTGGTAGCTAAGGTATATGTTTACCTAGACTAAGGTATTCGACTTCCGACCAAAGTATTGGTATTAAGATACCTATAGAGATAAGGTAAGTGGGTTATCTTGGTAGGTAATGGTTACACTTGGGTTATCTTGGTAGGTAGGTAATGGTTAGAAATAGGATATTTGACTTAGATATGACCTTGTTTGACCAAGGTTGACTATTTTGATTAAAAGTCAAAGTAGAGTCAACGCCTAACCTAGAATGGATTAGGAGTTGACCAGAGTTGACCAGTTAACCAAAAGTCAACTGTAGGTCAACTATTGACTTAGTTTGACCTAGCTTGACTTGGTGTGACTTAGTATGACTGAGTTTGGCCTAGATTTGTATAGCATACACTAAAAATCATGTCTAAAACTGTTAAACCCTACTTAACTCATATATATCTCATCTTTAGGTCTGTGACTTCACTCTGAGCCTCGATTCACTGTCGACATTTCACCGGATCTCAGACGAGTACATTCTCTGATAGTATTTCTGTTCTATGATATCGTCTATGTTTTCTGTATTTAGTGTAGATATCCTTGTTCTCTTGACACATTATTCACACATATTGGTATTTGTCTGGATTCCGTCATGAGATGTTATTCCTTGTATTCCTTGGTATATCTTGTATAAGTTTTCCTTGTTCCTTGTGCATTGTATAGACATGATTTCTGTGAAGGCTCGCAACCTTCTCAGAGAATACGTGTCATAACGTGTTATGGTTGGATCCACTATACTAGTCAGGGGCGGGGGTATTAGCGTAGATATGTGATCAAATCCTTCTTGTGCAAGATATTATTTTTTCTGTGAGTGTTAATCATACACCGCACGTATGATTAGCCAGGTCATTTTTTCTGTACAAGTTTCTATGCCGATCACATGTTGAAACTAGTGCTAAACTCGTATATATAGTAGTTTTTTCTGATTCTTGTACATGATATACACTGTTCTCTTGCTCTTACATTCATTTACAGTCTTGATATGCCTTACCATGATCCATATACGTACTACTTTACCTTGTATATTCTCTCTATTTACTGCTTCATTTTCAATATCGTCTAACTAGAACTGTTATTCGAGTTTTGTGCTCGTTCCATCCAGACTGGATATGTTGACAAATTTTACAGATGTTGGCGAGGACGAGTGTCCTACCTACTACGGTCCCCATGACGTAGTTGACTTAGACCTGGAGACCCTTGTCTAGTAGGGGATAGTTCCAGCCAATGAGGCATTAGTGTAGCTTATCTAGTTTAGTTTAGTACTGGACTTTGTCTCCAGATTATATTTTGGTTTGTTATTATTTTAGTATTTTTGTATTAGAGATTGTTGACTAAGAGACTTTGGACTTGTAGCATTCTGTGTTGGATCTCTTGGTTGATATTTTCATATCTTGTTGTCTTTATCTTTCAGTACCATCTTTCCTTCTTAGAATTTGTGATTGAGTATATTATATTGTCATTGCTTGTCCTCTATTCGGAGTTGACCCTTCTCGACAGGTTTTGATATTATAACTGTTGTTAGATAGTAGACCTAGATAGCGTTCTACGTCATTTCTACGGCGTAGGCTGGGACGTTGTCTCGCACTCGTGCCCTTACTCCGGGTGCGGGTCGTGACAGAAACACTTATCGTCTTTCTTAATGTCAGCTTTAGGAGGAATTTGATGCTTCTCTTTCTGACTGGCTTGAGATTTTTCTTTCTTTTGTGTAACCAGCATGGCACTTTCTCCTTGCTCCATCACCAACATTCCTTCCTCTTGAACACACATGGTCATCAATTAGTTGATAGTCCATTTATCCTTGTGTGTTGTAAGAGATTTTGAAAGGTCCATATTGGGACGGAAGGGTATTTAGGATAAAGTGCACCAAGAAGGAATCTGACATTTCTACCTCGAGCTTCTTGAGTTGAGCCACTATGTCCCTCATTTGCATAGTGTGTTCACGTACACCTTTAATACCGGTGAGCTTTAAGGTTGTGAATTTCATAATTAGGGTGCTTGCTAGGGCCTTGTCCGAAGTGACGAATTGCTCGTCAATAACCTTGAGCAGTTCACGGACATTCTCGTACCGCTCAATTGAACCACGTATACCAGCACTAAATTTAGTCTTAATGTACATCACGCTGAGGCGATTGGATTTCTCCCAGCGTTCGTACAACAATATTTGAGCAGGTGTGCTGGTATTAGTGATGTTACATGGTTTATCTTTCCTAATAGCATAGTCTATGTCCATGCACCCTAATTGAAGGAGAACTCTCTCATTCCAAATCTTAAAGTTATCTCCCCTAAGTTCGGGAACCTCACAATAAATATCAGAGATACTAGGTAAAACTGTACAAAAGATTACAAGTTTATTAACATTTGAACTTTAAAAGAATTTATGCTTTACCAATGTAAAAACACGCATTAAAAATTGAATATATTTTTTATTAAAAATTGCCTGTGGGCTAAATCTCCAATTCAATCAAATTTATTTTCTTTATAATAGGTTTTAACAAACTATTTTTACTTTATAATAAAACTATTAAATTAATTCTTTTTAACTCCTGTGGGTAAATCAAGAAAACTTAATTTAATATTTTATCCTAATTAATTATATATTAAAAAATATAAAAATAATAAAATTTCTGTGGGGTAAGATCATTATATTCATATAATTAATTACAATTAATGTCTATTATGTGAGCCCAGTCCACTTCATATATACATGAAATAATTAGAGATGATGTGGCTACTCTCTAATTATTTAAAAATTATATGGTTTACTAGATATTTATTTTACTTTATTTTAGGCTCTACTTAATCCCTAAGACAATTAATCATTAACACAATAGATAATCACTGCATATCATGCTATCTTAATATCACAAATAATTTTAAATAAAACTATATGTTAAAATTATAATTTAGATTTATTTAGCACAATTTAATCATACTTGCGTGCATATAATTAAATTCATACTTGCGTGCATATAATTAAATATCTAAAATTACAATAAGTCCATATAACTAAAATCAAATTCATAAAATCCACACGTTACACCGTGTGTCGAGTAACAAATTCTGCATGTTATATTACTTAAATTTTGGACCAGTAATGCTATATATATATTTGCATGCTAGCTTACAGAATAACAAATTTTCGGGCCAGTAAGCTAGCATCAAATTTGAACGTTCTACTGAAACCAAATGGCATGATACTTAATAAATACATTTTTCAGTTATGAAAAATGTAAAACACGGAACATTTTTTCATGAGTGAATATAAATCTTTATAGAGCATACAAACAGTGCATGCAAACATGATGGTCAGGATTTAGGGGTGCAACTCGGACGGGTTGGGTCGGGCTTGAGGCCAACCCGAGCCCAATCCAATGAATCATAAGTCTAGTCCGAGCCCAAGCCCGACCCGACCTCGGGTTCAACATATGAATTCCAAGACCAAGCCCGGAGGATCGGATTTGGCTCGGATTGAACTCGGGTTGGGTCAGGTCCATCGGATTTATCGGTCTCTAATATACTAATTGAAATAATGTTAAACAAAAATAATATTAAACACATAATCAAATAGCAATCAAGTCTTGATCATTACAAAATACAAACTGAAATAAGATTTAGGATAAGGAGTTGAAGAGTTTGGGTGGAGAAATTTAGGATTTAAACTTTTTGTTTAAGAAGTTTTTTTTTTGAAGCAATGGGTAATTGTGGCGAACTCACCTTCACTGAGACTCGAACTCCCGACCACTTGGGACATATGCATTTCTCTTAACCACTAGGCTAGAGGTCATTTGCAAGAAGTATATATATATATATATATATATATATATATATATATATATATATATATATATATATATATATATATATAAGTCGGGTTTCGGGTTCTTCGGGTAATCCGACACATGAACCCGAGCCCAACCAGATTTATGATCGGGTTCAAATATTTGAACCCAAACCTGAGCCCGAATCCAAGTATCTTCAACCCTAACTCAACCCACTAACGGGTTTTTACACGATCGAGCTCGGGTTGCACCCCTATCAGGATTGATTCCGAGCATGCAAACAGCTATAAATTTAATTATCATAAATGAATCTTAATATATCAAGATAGCATGCAAACATGATTGCAAACAGAGAACAATTTTCAAGATTGAAAAAGCATCAAGGCAGAGGTATAAGATAGGTTCTGATACCAAATGTAAATTAATTCGATCCTAGATGCGGAATTAAAACAAAAGGATCAAATAACAATATATATTTAAATGGATATAATCTCCCGTCATTCATGTTGCTTCATCAAGATGAACTCTCCTTACTTCTTTCTCCTTGGTTTGATCTTCCAAACTATGAACACTCAATTTTGATGGTAAAAATCTGAATTGGAATGAGTGTCTAGTATGGGAACCAATATCCTATTTATACACAATAGAGCTTTCCATCATGGTCTATCCATGATGTTGTCACTTCACCAAAAATAGTGATAGTTGGCCACTTCCCTTAGAAGTAAGAACAGTAGAGCAAAATTGGACCATAACTTAAAGAATAGTGGGATTGACCCACCGGTTACTAACAAGGTCGACACATGGGCGACCAATAGAAAATGCGGAAATTTTTTGCAGAAAATGCATCAGAGCAATGGGAGTCCTTACTAATGGTCCAACAAATTATTTTTTATTTATTGAGAAATTTTGAGTCGCATCTCCACTTTTTTTTAACCCAAATTTAATGTGCACCCCACCCAATTGCCATAATGTAAGGTACCCCCCACTTTTGACGAAAACCATCATTTACAAATGGTTAACTTATTTGACCAATTTTTTTGACCGAAATACCCCTTCTTCCTCACGTGTCTTTCGTTGCCCCCTCTCCACCGTGCGACCTTGCTGCCCTCCTCCTCGCCGCACGCGCACCCGCCCCACCGCACGCCGGCTTCACCAACACCAACATCACCATCACCACCACACCACCACCACCACCACTATCACCATCACCACCACTACCACCTTCACCATCACCATCACCACCACCACCATCTTTACCATCACCAACACCACCATCACCACTACCACCACCATCACCTCCCCCCCCCCCTCCCCCGTGCCCGCTCCCCAACGGCGCCGCCCACCCCAGCCCCCGCAGCCCCCCGCCCTCCCCTACGTCGGCCGCGCCCCCAGCAGGCAGCCCTCCTCCCCCCGTGCGCCCCCAAACAGCAGCCCCCCACTCCGCCGCATGCCCCCAGCCGGCAGCCCCCCCCCCCCCCCTCCGCGCCAGACAGCAGCCCCCATCTCCGCCCCCTGCCCTCACCCGGCAGCCCCGCGCCCCACTACCTGCCCTCCGCCGGCTGCTGCTCCCGCCGCTCTCCCCTCCAGCGTCGGAGAAAGAGGGGGAAAGGGGGAAGGAGAGAGAAGGGGGACAGTGGGATGGTGGCAGCAAAGGAGGGGACTAGGAGAAGAATGCGAGATTATTTTGGTCAAATTTTTTGGTCAAATGAGTTGATCGTTTGTAAATGACGGTTTCCGTCAAAAGTGTGGGCTGCCTTACATTATGACAATTGGGTGGGTACATCTTGAATTTGGGTAAAAAAAAAAAGTGGGATGTGCACTCAAAATTTTTCTTTTTTATTTTGTGGCTTAATTAGGAGGTTGACCCAGACGTACTGATCAAATTTCATATTGTATTTGTTGGAGATGTTCAATTGTAAATTGTGTGGTTTAGATCTATCAGGCCTCCAACGATGTTCACGCCAACAATTGTATATCTAGAATAGAATGGTTGATTCAACAAAATGAGATGTCTCGCTATTGCTATCGGACGACTGGTTCGGTTGACTAGTCAAGATATAGAAGAGTGGAGTTGCGACTTCATTTATTTACGACTGTGTTTAGGTCATGAGTCGGCACAATTGTTCACTAATCTTGCACATTGTATTGATTTGACTCCAGCTGGTCTTGTCGACTGTATCTTTCTGGAACTTAATTAGATGATGGTGGTTTTACCTTTTCAATACACTTATTTGGCAAATAAATTCAATTGCCGACACAGATGACATAATGACGTTTGATATAACACAAGATGGACGGATATTTGGCAAATAAATTTTACGTCCAAATACCCAAAATTTTGTTCCTTCTATACATAAATAATATAAAAATTTTATGTTCCTGATATTATTTTCTGTTGATATAATGGCTACGTCGGTGATTACACGAAGGGATTAGTTGAAGGAGTTGCATCATTTGCACCTACAGTTGCCTATATGAAATATGTTGTTGGTGCGATGATCTTACTAATGTTGGTTTGCATTTCGCCTTTATATATATTCAGAAAATCTGTGACTACAATAAAAACTTTAATGAAATAGGCTAAAAGATGTGAAGTTTTAAAATTTTAAATGGATAAAGTTTTTGACAGAGCTACTGACAAAAATTGGGCATGTTCAACTTCCACTCGTGTCACTGGCAACTATATTTCATGAGTATTACAAAGACTATTCCTATTCCGAAAATAATTACACTGACCATCCCTTTCTTTCGTAAATTTTATTAACCATAGGGGTAATCAGTGTTATTAGTTTCTATAGAAAATAAAAACTATAGGGGATGTTCGTGTAATTACTTTCAAAGCAGGGGTAGTACGTGTTATAAGTGTAAAACACGAGGGAGGTCAATGTAACTAACCCTTTTGGTTTACTTCAGTATGATTAATTCAGTTTTAGTTTGATTTGATTTAATATTTTAATTTGGTTTTGTAGTTTGTTTTGATCTATTATTTAGTTTGTTATTAGCTAGAATGATAACAAAATCTATTAGTTAATATTTATTATTAATATTATATTTTTCATATCAATAAAATAATAAATAGGAATTTAAATTATATTAAAAAATTAAAAATTATGATTTTGTTATATTTTATCAAAAATAATATATATATATATATATATATATATATATATATATATATATATATATATATATATATATATATATATATATATTAAAAACTAGATAGAAATTTAAATTATATTAAAATATTTTAGATATGATTTTAATATATAATTATGCTTTCTCATAAATATTATTTTT
Organism: Iris pallida; assembly: GCA_029216955.1. Classification (NCBI taxonomy): domain Eukaryota; kingdom Viridiplantae; phylum Streptophyta; class Magnoliopsida; order Asparagales; family Iridaceae; genus Iris; species Iris pallida. The sequence continues at coordinate 11,358,800 of JANAVB010003000.1, read as the reverse complement.
TAATTTTGAATTTGTGTTTAATCAGATAATATTCTTTAATTAGTTTAAATATTAATTTATTTTGAAATTTATTCCTGATAATTTGGATAAATAATTCAAAATCTAAATTATATCTAAACTAGCTACATAATTTATCTAATTAAACACATATTCAAAAATTTTAAAAATATTTTTCTGTGAAATCATGTTAAAACTATATTAAAATATGTTGATATAATTTAAATTGCTATCTAATTTTTTTAATATATCATTTTTTTTGACACGTGCCTATCCGAAAAACTAATAGATCTCACAATTTGAATGCTAACAAAATAGTTATTTGTTATCTATATAATTTATATTTAAAATTTATGTACAAATATATATATTTTTAATTTTTAATTTTTTAAAATAAAGTAAATTTAGTGTAAAGATAATAACAATTTATCTTTTAGTGTATAAAAAATATATAACGTTAAAATAAACTAATAGATTTTGTTATCATCCATATTATACAGGGCTGGGCACGGGTCTGGCTGGGCCCAAATTTTGTAGACCCGAACTTGACCCATGCTTTAACGGGGCGGGACGGGACGGGTCAATTTATTTTTGGAACCGGACATGACCCGACCCGTTGGAAACGGATCCAATCCGCAACAACCCGCGGGTCCATACGGGTCTAAAATTTGGCATATACAAAAAAAAAATTATATACAAAAGTAACCAAACTATCCCGATACAAAAGTAACAAAACTATACAAAAAAAATCACCTGTAATCAAACATTAAAAATCACATAATTCAAAAAAAACCCTGAGAGTCTATCCCTATACAAAACTATACAAAAATTTAAATTTACTATACTACCCTTACAAACGGGCCGGGCCGGGGCCCGTGTGTTTTCAAAGTATGATCCGCCCCGAACCGTTCATATCACATGACCCGTCCCGTCCCGCTCCGTTTCAGTTTTGAAATTTCAAACCCGACTTGTTTTGGTGTTTTACGGTTCGGTTCGGGTTGGAACCACGGGTCCTAGACCCGTATACCCAGCCCTAATATTATATGTATATATAACAACAAATTTAGTAGTAGATTGAACCAAATGAAAGAAAACCAAAATAAAATATTAAATCAAATCGAATTAAAATTAAAACAAATCAGACAAAACCAAACCGGAATAACTCACGTAAACCTTACAAATTAAGCATGCCCAATTTCCGCCATTTCTCTATTTTATTTTATTTTCAAATTTCTTATCTTTTAGCCTACAGTAGAAACTCTATAAAATAATACACTTGGGACCACCAAAATTTATTAATTAAAAGAGTTATTAATTAATCGATAAATTAATAATTATTAATTTATATATTAATTAATATTTTATTAATTTATAGTAAAATACTTACGTAGTTTACAAACACCTTTCAAGCTTCCACTTAATTATTGTATACAATGCATGTGTATATCAAATGAAGGGCCCAATTTGAAAGAAACCTTCAATCTCCCACCTTATTATGCTTCTTGTGTTCAGTGTATCACTTTATGGACATTAAAAATATTTTCAAGAAACCTTCAATTCTTGAGTCATTTTTCAAGAAACCTTCATAAATCATTCATGTAATATGCTATATATAAGGAATTATTAATTTATATTTTATATGGGGTCTGAAGAAATTATCAAAAATGTATTATCTTATAATTTTAGCGAATTATTAATTTAGCACCCTATCCCCGAGTCGGGACCGGCCAAAAATATTATCTTAGAGAGTTTATTAAATAATCGAGTATTAATTTATAGAGTTTCTACTGTATTTTATTAGAGATTTTATCATTATAGTAAATTTTCTGATATATGTTGCATTTCCCCTAGATTCTTGTATGGATCTCATCTCTCTCTTTACAAATTGGATTTTATGGATAACTCTGTTCTTTTGTGTGGATATTTTAGCAAATGTCCACATTTAAAATATAGAACTAGCATATACCTCTAATATTTTAAAAAACTAACAAATATTTTCATTCTTTTGTGAATCGTCAAAAATTTTGGTTGAATGGTGGGAGTATATCTTAAATATTTATTTGTTCCATAAAAAAGAATGGAACATTTGCCATTTTTAAAAAAAAATGTAGATATATATATTAATTTTTATATTTTGAATGACAATATTTACTGCAATATATATATATTTTTTTTGGTGCGTCGGGCCTTGCGATACTGCAACACATGTGCTATGTTTGACTCTCTTTTTTTTATGTATCATTTCTTCAAGTCGGATCGTGGCTATATAAGTCACCCAGCCGTTCGAGAGTGAATTCAAATCCAAGACCTATGCTTGGATACCACTAGGCTAGTGCATTAGGGACGTGCTATGCTTGACTTGAGGGCCTACAGTAGCACACTACTGCTGGATGGGCTCTCTTAAAAAAAAAAATGTGAGCACATGGCCCACATATGAGATGGATGCATATCTACTATCAGATCTACCATTCTAGCTCCTCATATCCCAATTCAGTATCTATTTTGTAAATATAACTTTTGGTATTCATGATTATTTAAATTTCTAAATAAAAAATATATTAGTATTTAAAATATCCGATGTGTCATATAGGAAGGTGAGGGAGCACAATCAAACGATTTGTGTGGTCGACAGACCTATCAAGGAAGCAATTGTGAGCATTTCTCGATTAAGTTCACATGTTCAACAATCAAAGTGTTGTGTCTGCAGGGGGATTTGACTTTTAGGTCTTGTTTGATTCACGGAATGAAAATAAAAAATAAAAATATTTATTTATTTATTTTTATTTGAAAAATTATAACTTTTATTGATTTTTTTTTTTTTGTATTTAAAAATGTCAAAAAAGTTTTTAAAAAAAGTGAATATTTAAAGGTGGAAATGTGTACGATGGATGAAACCACTTTCTTCTATAATTTTTTATATTAAAAATTATTTTACTTTTTTTTAAATTTTTTTGGCATGCAAATATAAAAAATAATAAATTTTTTTTAACCATGTAACTCTGGGTTGCGAACCAAAAGAGTACTTAAAATTAGTGTCTTATGATTCCTGTGAGTGAGCACTCCACAAACTAGCCAACTTTTCTTCCTTTTTTTTCTTCATCTTTCTTTTCTCACAATAATGCATCTTTCAATCATGAAAGTAAAAGTAACCATTCAGCACTTTCAAGTGACAAAAACTTTTGTGGAGAGAGAGAGAGAGAGAGAGATATGAATTAATCAAATATTAAATTGGTAAAGAAGTAATTTATAGCACTAACTACATATCAGGGGCCAGTGCTCAATACAAGTAGATGTTGCATAAATTCAGCACCAAATGATGGATGGAGTTAACAACGAGACAGGAGCAGCGTGCGGTATTTGCTGGCTACTTATACCTATCACCTGCCTTGTCTCTTTCCTCGCTACCACCAGACATAAATCACCTCTTTATTTATTTATTTTTTATTTTTTTTATTTTTTTTATTTTTTTATTTATTTTTTATTTTTTTAATCACCTCTTTATTCACTTATTATTACTACTGGTGAGCATTATTCGATCCAAACTCCAAACTGAAAATCGAATCTAATAAGTGATTCAATTTGGTCTGGAAAAAAAAAATTGATGGGTTTTGATTTAAAATTACTAAACAGTTTTTATTTGATTTCGGTTTCGATTCAAAATCGAAAATTAAATAAAAGTTGAACAATTATGTAATTAAGCTCAATTTTATACGTATATTGTGATTAAAAATATGTATATTTTGACAACAACAATTATATTATACGTTTTAAAGTATAAGTTTGATAATTTAATTAGTTGTCTAACTTTGAATTCAATTTTAAAATACAACAATTGTATTTATAAGATTTATATTTTTGTAATATATTTAACTACAATTCCATTTTCGATCGGCTTATTAAACGATAAAAAATAGTCAAATTAAACAAACCAATTAAATCGAACCGTATCGGTTCGGTCGATTTCATTTATGGCTAATTTCGATTCGATTTATGTTTTAAATTTTTAAAATTTTGATTCATTTGTTTTTGATTATTTCGGTTCGGCTGAGACTCAATGAGCGGAACGCGCTCTTGTCTAACAATAACCACATAACAAAATCAAGATTTCATTACTTTAAGTTTCATCAACAAGGTTTTCAATTCAATTGGATCTAATACCTTATCATTGAGTGAGACATGTCTTAAAATTGTGTATTTGTATTATTTGTACAACAGAATGGAATAGGTGAAAAAAGAAATCAGAAAAGAGGGCAACTTTTCTAAATTATTGGCTTATTTATTGTGAATGAGTTCATATCTACTTTATTTTGTTTCCTTTTTATTTTCTCCATTTTTTTTTTTGCAATTTTCTTGATTATTATTTATTTTTGGTTATTTAACATGTCACCGTTGTGAATATTTGAAATTTAAGACGATATAAAAAAAACATATTTTAAGGTCTAAATTTGGATTATAGTTAAACTTAACTTTCTAAAATATGTTAGCATTTCAGAAACGTCTATGTGAACTTCAAAATAATTGGCAAACGTCAGTCGGAATAAATTTGTTTGACTCGCTATTTACATTTGACACCAGACCGAGTTGCGAGTGAAACTAATGAATAATCCAATTCCAAGCTGTCCTAAATGTGATAGCATTTTGAGTGACACCCCACTTTTGTTTACTATATTTACAGTGCATCCCACAAATTTACAACAATGTAAGGTACCCCCCACTCTTGACGGTTTCCGTCCCCAACTTACGGTCAACCCCTTTGACCATTTTTTTTTTGACCAAAATACCCCTGTCTTATTTTCCGATTCCCCTATTTTTTCGTGTCTGTCCCCTCCACGCCGTCGGCGTGCCTCCGCCGCCCTCCTTCGCCAGGCCACGGAGCAGCTCCGACTGCGTTGATGGTGGTGGGGGGGGGCACCCCGCTCCTCCGTTCATCTCCTGGTAAGGATCGTTCAAGAAGGAGAGGGGGGGGCTGGCATGGTCGGAGAGGGGGGCGACGAGCTCGGCGAGCGAGGTCGGGGAGGAGGAAGAGGGGGGGAGGGGGGGGGGGGGGCTGGCATGGTCGGAGAGGGGGGCGGCGAGCTCGGCGAGGTCGGGGAGGAGGAAGGGGGGGAGCTGGCATGGTCGGAGAGGGGAGCGGCGAGCTCGGCGAGGTCGGAGAGGGGGGCGGCGAGCTCGGCGAGGTCGGGGAGGAGGAAGAGGGGGGGCTGGCATGGTCGGAGAGGGGGGCGGCGAGCTCGGCGAGGTCGGGGAGGAGGAAGAGGGGGGGCTAGCATGGTCGGAGAGGGGGGCGGCGAGCTCGGCGTGGTCGGGGAGCGGCGAGAGACACGGTGAGGAAGACAACAGTTGGGGGTATTTTTGTCAAAAAATTTGGGTCAACCTAGTTGACCGTCCATATTGGACGAAAAACGTCAAAAGTGGGGGGTACCTTACATTGTTGTAAACTTGTGGGGTGCACTGTAAATATGGTAAACAAAAGTGGGGTGCCACTCAAAATTTCTCTAAATAAAATGGATTGTCACTTGTTTGAAATAAACTTGGTAGATGGTCCCAGCTGAGTTGTTCGGCAGGGAAGCTTTTCCGTTGTTGAAAGTTGAAATCGGCACGTTCTTTCACTTTTGGTTCATAGAATTAGAGCATTGCAAGAAGAAAGTGATTCTTTTATTTGTTTGGATGTCAAAAAAATGAGGAGGAAGGAGTTTGATTCCAAGAGAAAAGAAAATAGGGAAGAAAATGTTTCCTTCCAGCAACTCAAATAATTCGTTTTCTCCCTTTAAGAATTCATTTTTTCTCTAAAATTTTTTGGTTTTTCCAAACATCGAAAGATAATTGATTGACAACAATTTTTCAAGGAAAGAAAATCAAAGAAATAAAATTAACGGATAACTTTATTTGTTGGGGTGGGAGGGATAAACTTTAGTGTATTTATAGAAATTTTTTTAGTGTATTTATAAAAAAGAGGACAATCTTGAGGAAATTACATATGGGGTGTGGGGGGGGGGGGGGGGGGGGGGGGGGGGGGCGATTATTTTCAGTTGTTTTTATACACACTATACTGCCTGGATTTGTCTCCATAATTCTTAAACTATACTCTTCAAGACTAGCATAGGCATCGGCATAACTACCGTTTGTTTCAGCTAACGCCATCTCTCGAGCTCTCCAAGCTTTGGCATAAGAAATTTCTATCCGATGTTCTCTACGGATATCTTTTACTATTTGCGATGGACTGTAGGACTGATTATCCCTAATTATATCAATAATTTTATTTTTAATCCACTTAGCAGTAGCTAATGGATGACATCCTGTTGTTAGTCCACTTAAACAAGAATGTCGACTTTCTAATGTACTAATGAAAATATTTGTCCTGTGCCAAGGGGTCTAGCATATACTCTCCAATTACAAGTTGTTTGATCACAAGTATAAATAATTTTCCTAGAATTGTTCATACTACTAGTTGAACATGTAAACAGGGACGGAGCCAGGATTAAAATTATGGAGGGACCGTACTACTCTATATAGAAATCTTTAAAATTGACATGTTAATTGGACTTTAATAGCAAAAAATATGCTAAAACTCAAACAAGAATGGTAAAAAAATAAAGCCAATATTTTTAAATTGTTACAAAAGAGCAAGCAAACATTATACATAAAATATGTAAAGTATTTGATTATGTGAGAGGTGAAATTTGAACTTGTAACATCTTAATTAAAAACCCAAAATACTACCACTTCAACTAACTTATTCTTTGTGCTTTAAGAGGTCAAACTAATATATATTGTAAACTTGTAAAAAAATCTGTATAATAATCAACCTTTTTTTAGAAAAAAATGAGGGCGCCGTGGCCCCCCTTGGACCCTACATAGATCCGCCCCTGCATGTAAAGTTGTGTTCAATTGCTACATTACTTATGGAATTTCTAAACTCAAGCCGGGTAGCAAATTATTGTCCGACAAATAATTCATGAGTGGTACCTCTACTAACAGTATCATCAAAATCATCATCTATATTTTCAATTAAATCATCACTATTTTCAATAGTTTGAAAATCATCATTACTAGCTACATCTACTGCTTGTTCTTCTTCATGAGCTGGAAGTGGTCGAGAAGAACTAGCACCCACTTGATAATTAGAAACCCGTGGACGTGAAAATATTTCAAGTGGTGGGAAAACTTGAGTAACAAAAATACTTATAAACGACGATTGCAAATTAACTTTAAGAACAAAATTCCATGCTTGATCAGAATCTATTAACAAACAATGAGAAACAAAAACATGTCTTAACATAAATTCATATCGAATAGAAAAAGAGTTACTAATCTGAGTTTGTAGACTATCTAATGTACTATTACGATCGGCTAAAAGTAGTTACGTAAACCCCTTCGTATGACAGTCCATTTACTGAACCTCCACGTGAGCACAATATTCTTAGGCTCTGATCCATGTAAAAAAATGTAGAACTTCTAATATGTATAAAATATTGAAGAATAATATAAAGTGTAAGGAAGAATAGAAAGTGGGAACGAAATTCTCTCACATTTACCGTTTATATAGATTCACTCTCCAATGGACAGAAATATGACCGTTGTAAAAAAATTTGAACGTTGGAGAGGATGAAAGAGTGGGACGACAAGATAAATGGCGCCGAAAAAATAGGAAGAGGGTGCGGCGACATTAGTAATGGCGCCGGGGGGAGGGGGGGGGGGGGGGGGGGGGGGGGGTTCCTGGTGCCATTACACATGTCGCCGGTGGGGAGGGGTGGTTGTTGTGTGGCGACATTAGTAATGTCGTTTCATCCCCCTATATAATTTTCTTAAAGTTATTTTTTTTATTATAAATACACCCAAGTTTATCCCCCCTAATAAAATTATTCGTAAAATTAAAGTAAATATAATATTTGTATAAATGCCACGGTAACACTACACGCACGAACAAATCAGTCCCTTTTGAAAATTATTCACTTTTTATTTATTTGGATGCCAAAAGAAAGTGGTACTAAAAAATATTTTATGAACAAAAAAAAAAAAAGAAAAAAATGGTTCCTCTTATCAATCCCAAAGATTCACTTTTCCGGATAAACTTTTTTGTTTCCATTTTTATTTATTTTATAGAAATATAATTTTTCAAAAGAAAGAAAAGATCAAAAAAATTCTTCTCGCGAGCCAAACCATGCCATACAATTAATGATTAGTCTCTTTGTGCTGCACTAGCGGAAATAGAATCAATTCTTAATTCTATCTTCTTTTCTTTTATTTGCAAAATTATAATTTTCATCATGATTTTTTTAAAAAGACCAATAAAATTTTCATCATAATTTTTTAAAAAGACCAAAAAAAAATAGGAGGAAAAGTAAATTTTTAGAATGAGAAAGTTAGTCCTTTGGTGGTTAAAGGAAAACCCAACCCCCCTTCCCCCAACACAAACCAGCGAACCATATTTTTTTAATTTTTTTTTTGGCATCCAAATACAAAAAATAATAATATTTTTTTTTAAGAAGTTGATTTTGCGAACCAAAGAGGACCTAAGTATGTGGTAACATGTATAGACACAAAGGATCCGAATCCGTCTCCTTACTGGTAATCCGTCTCCTTAGACCATCTCCAATGGGGTTTCTTTCTTCCCTATTTCTATGGAAGAAATTCATTTTAGAAAAAACTTCTTCCAATGGTGATTTCTATCACCATTTCTATCATAGGTGGCAATGATGTAGGATGAAAACTTTCTAGAAGGATTTCTACATGTAGAAACTCTCATAGAAATTCTGCTATCTCTCATGATAATTATTATTGGACCCTACACCATTAAAATTGATCCTTTTACTATGACACATAGGATATAAATGGAGAACTATTGGAGAGCATTTTTGTATGTCTACAATTTTTATGTAGAAATTCTTCCAACTATGATAGAAATTTTCTTAAAGTACAATGTCAAGTAGGATAAGAACTCAATTTTAGAAATCACCATTGGAATTTGGAGATGGTCTAATGGATTGGTAATCTAATGATTCTGAACCCGGCTTCGAGTTTTTATTTTATTTTTTGAGGTGTCATTTTTCTTCTGTCTGGCGAACAACGTCAAAAAAGGATTCAAACCGTACCCTCATTAGGAGATTTTTCTGGTGTACCCAACTGACTGCATCCCACAACCTCCGGGGTTACTTTCCAGTTTCTAGGGATAGAGTGGCACCGGGGTGAAGTTGAAAGCAGAAAGGGCGGGAAAATAACCGTGTGTGTAGAAGGAAAAGGAAAGGAAGAGAAGAGCTGACCAACACAAAGCATTCCTCGATCATTCCTCCGTTTTTTCTAATCGGAAAAATCAAAGACCACGTGCTCCCTCCCGACCGCCGCTCCTTATCCGGTTCCTCCGGCCCTGACCGCGACCCGTCGGTGGAGGATCCACGCGCATTCCTTCCTTTTAAGTTGTTCCCGCGGGGCACCGTACGCTTTTTCTTCAGCTAGAAAAGTAGTCGACCGCTGCATTTTTTGGACTCTGAAAGTTCTCTCTACATTCTCTCTCCTCTCTCTTTGATTCTTCTTCTTTGGTGAGTTCTTTTTCTTGATTTTTTTTTTCTTAATTCGGAATTTAGTAGATATTTAGCTAGATCTGGTCTTATTCTTAATCGTTCGGGGATTATTTTGTTGGATTTTGCGATGAATTTGGGATTTCCTTTTGATGATTGTACTGCTCACGGAGGCGTAAAATCTTCAATTTTCTGCGTCTCAATGGCTAATTTCTTCACCGAGTTGAGCTGTATTCTTGATGTTTACACTTTAATACAAGAAAATTGAGTGAAAGTTGGTTGATTATGTCTCTTCTTGTGATGCTTTAAATTGGTATGTTGTTATGCTTATGATTGCTTGAGATTATTCTTAGATCAATAAAGGAACGGGTTTTATGTTCATAGGATTGGAAAGTGTTTTAGTTCTGTAGGTTGGGTTGGTGTTTCCCTTCTGGTGGAGCGCTCAAGTGGTGGTGGTGGTGGTTTAGAGAGATATTAGAAAGAGTTTAAGCCCCACATCGGCTAATTAGTGGGAGGACGAGGAATAAATATATGGGATTGGTTCTGGACTTAATAAAGTGTTGCCTTTTCTTAAGTTTGTGGTTGGAATTGTTCTGACAAAATTTCAGTGCAAAAACCAATGGTTGGGCAGCCCCAACAGTTGATGCCAAGAATAAGTAATGTTGTAACATAAAACACAAAGATTTGGCGCTTTAGGTTTGTTTGTAAACAACTTTGTAGTACTGGCATTTCATCCTATATATATATATATATATATATATATATATATATATATATATATATATAGGATAGGATAGGATAGGATAGGATAGGATAGGTGGGGGTGGGGGTGTGGGGGTGTGGGGGAGAAGAGAGGTGTTCCTTGGCTCCAGGTGGTGCCCTCTCTCTTTACTGTTTTGTGGGGGTCAATCTCTCTTAACTAGCCCAAAGGGAAGCCTTACCCTCCTTTTTTGATACGTGTATGGGTCCCTTAAGGGTGTTGCTCCTTCAAACAAGCAAAAGACGGTAGGCAAATACTGAATAATCAAAGTGAGGCGCACTTAGTGAGGGCGTGAGGAGCCAAATCGTTGTGTTTTACTGTTCCTTTTTGATATGCCAACCGATGTCGCGCTGCCTACAACCCTTGTTTTTCTCCCATAAGGTCGGGAATAGATTCAAAATAGAGAATATGCAAACTGAGAATAGATATCTATGCAAACTGACGGTCCATTACGTCTCAACTTTTATGCAATGTCCGGCTTGAAGCACGAGACTTAACTTACAAACACCCAGCGTATATGCACAGCGGGTGGGGCGAGCTTTCCTCTGGTAGTCCTGCTGCGGCCTTTGACTGTCCATCATGTCTTAGCTTTTATTCAATTGTCCGGCTTGAAGCACGGGACTTAACTTACAAACGCCCGTCGTATATGCACGGGACTTCATTACAAGTTACAACACACTCACTTTCTCATTACAACCCACACAAACTCACTCTCACCATGTCCTGTCGACCCGATCAACACCTCCAGACTTGGCAGGATTATTGCAACTGTGGTTGCGAACTAGCACATCTACGAGCTAGGCGGCCCACCAACTCCCCCACATGAATCCACACGGGGTTGTCTTGGAAATTTATCGTAAATTATGCCTCGCCCGGGATCGAATCTGCCCAGCTTGGAGATTTATGTCTCCCCTCCTTGCCACTTGAGCTAGGAGGCTTTGATATCACTGTTTTTTTTTTTTTTCATTTGATCAGCGCAGATAAGAAAATTGTAATACTATATGGCGGTCTTTGGCCTTTAACTTTTGGAAATGATATGGTTAACATTATTTACATAGAATTTTCCTGCTGGTTCACTGAAGTAACGGCCCTTGGATTCTTATATAGAAACTTCTTGAGTTGGGAAGAGGAAAATGGCAGCAGGGGGGACCCAGCAGAGCTTGAGGAAATATCTTGGGGCCATCAAGGACACCACTACCGTATCCATTGCCAAAGTGAACAGTGATTACAAGGTGAGAATACTATTTATCCACGACCGTTTCCAACAGAAGTATTTACCTTTTTTTCTACAATTTTTTCCATTGTTCTTGATTGTTGCCATTGGTTCTTATATCTTAATCTAGGAACTTGATGTTGCGATTGTAAGGGCCACAAACCATGTCGAGCGTCCATCAAAAGAGAAGCACATAAAAGGTCAGTGGCATGTCTGGGTTTCTTTGATCATCACAGCTGTTTAGACATTTTGATTACGCTTTTATACAACTGTGTTCGACCAGTGTAAGTTTTATAGTTAAGTTGGTTTGTGGTCAATTGTTTGAGACATATGTAGCTCAAGACTGAATCTTTCTTATTATCCGTCCATATATGTGAACTTTATCTGAAAGAGAATCGTAATTCCAAGGTGGATATATATTGGTTGATCAGCTCTCATTCTTCAAAAAAACATCATTTGAGGCTGGGGCAGCAGACTCTAGGTGTCCTGCTTGGCATCTGGGCTGCTTTGGTAGGTTTCCAGTTGCAAGGACTCTTAAGCACATACTTCACCAGCAATATGAAAGGAATGGAAAGGGTGAAGGGTAAGTACTAGAAAAAGGTGCAAAATAGAGAAGGAAAAAAGTAGGAAAAGGAGAACTCTGGAGACTCCTGGTTTATTGGTTCATTGTCATAAGCATCTCATACAAAGTTGACTTACCTTTGTTTCCTAAGTTCCCCAATTGCCAACTATAGTTAGGCAGATCATTGAACCCTCCTTACACTTGGGTTACTAGATAGCAATATGGATGCTTGGACCTTTCCAAGCTAATGCTTCAGCAGAAATAAGACAAGGGCACAGAACGGGGAAAGTTAAGGAGGGAGAATAAGGAAGGAAGAACATAAGAAACAGAAAGTACGGTGGAATTTCCATAGCCTAGAAGCTAACATTCTTCAATTGGTTCGTTATCTGTATCGTTTCATTCGTGACTAGCTTGTATCCTTGACCTTTTCTTTTAGATTTTTAGGTATCTTTTAAGTTCTGTATTTTGCAGTACTCTGACTACGGAACAGTGCTCTGATTACATCACTGTTACATTGTTACCAATGTAACCTTTAAGAATGTAGGTTGAACTTAGGGGTTTTTGGTTTGACACTAATATAATAGAAGGTAAGGCAGTCAAGACCAGGTAAAGTAAATCTATGGCTTTTTGGTGGGAATGAAAAGCCGGTTCCTGCTCTTCATTGAGGGTTTGTGGATCCTATAATGGAAATTGGAAACTATGAGGAATTAATGCTTAATAGGTGGTCAACATCCTAATACTATTAACCTTGAGACGTTTGAGGTGGAGTGTTTATTGGATTGGATATGATGCTTTACTAATAGCATGATAACTGCGTGTATAGCCATTGATAGCAGGATTAGTATCGGAATTGGTGTCCGAGCCTTCTTAGTTGGCAGTGTCGGGGGGTTCAGTGGTTTTGGATTGGCTGATTTTGGTAGTTTCAGTGGTTTTGGTATCGGATTTGGCCGATACAGCTAACTGTGTCTAACAAGTGCTATTGAAGGGATTTTGTCTTGTGACAAACATGTACACGATCATATAATCAATAATTTTGAAGCTCTTTTATATCCCATATTATTCATAGCATGTTTACGGCACTAGGTACATTATAACAGGTAAAGTTAGCCCTTGTGCTGTGTGCATATTCTACTTATCTTTTGTCAGAACATATGTATATAAATGGCCATATGCTGAAATAAATATTATGGCATGTAAAATTTTCATGTATTAACTATTAGCAAGCTTCTAAGTTGATACCTGTTATGTGTTTTTGCTGTGTTACCAATAACTTAATTGTGTTTCCTTCTCGTTGCCATCATGTTTGTTTGCAGCTATATTCTATGCTATCTCAGCTTCAAGACCCAGGGCAGATGTGGCTTATTGTATTCATGCTCTCTCAAGGCGGCTTGCAAAGACACGTAATTGGGCGGTATGTGCCCAATCATATTTTTGTTTCTTTTTCTTTTTCTGTTGTTGTCCAATATACTTAGATCTTGACACCATATTAAAGCTTGACTAAGAGACTTTAACTTAGGTTTATATTGCCAAACACAGAAAAGAGGATAGAGCTATATGAATAATTTGTAAATTTACTTTGCAATGGAAACTGTAATTTTGGGCATCTTAACGATTTAAGCTACTAAGGGTATATTTCATTGAAACAGTAGGTTTGAACATTAAATCTTGCATGCAGAACGATGTATAAGTTGAGCCTCATTGTTTGCATGGAGGTAATATATTGTATGAGGATGGATTTCACATTACATTATCCAGTTTGAGCTTTTATATTTACATATATGAGGTCAACTGTTTTGAACTAGCATATTCTGTCATTAGATACAAATTTAGTTAAGAGTAACATATATTCTGTAGTGACTTCTCGTGACCAATTTAAATGCTTCCTTAGTACCTGTATGTTCGTCATTTTACCTGTATACAAATCTATATTTCGAATTTTTCCTGATCAGCATATTTTGCTCTATAGGTTGCATTAAAAACATTAATCGTGTTACATCGTGCTTTGAGGGAGGTGGATCCCACTTTCCGTGAAGAACTCATAAATTATGGAAGGCACAGAAGTCATATGCTTAACATGTCCCATTTTAAGGATGACTCCAGTGCAAATGGTATTCATTGCTGCTAATGTTAAATTAGTTAGAGGTACATATGTCTCTTTATTAACTGGTTATTTGGTTGGTTTTCAGCATGGGACTATTCTGCATGGGTGCGTACATATGCGTTGTTTCTAGAGGAAAGGCTTGAATGCTATAACGTACTCAAGTATGATGTAGAGTCAGATCCTTCGGTATGCATCTTATTCTAAGTTCACATTCTTTTCTTTGTCAAGCATGTTTTCTTTTCTTTTCTTTTTTTTGCCTATATGGCTCATTTTGTTGGCATTTCTTAATTAATTGCATAAGACTTGATGATGTATGTAAGATGTAATCAATGGCGTGATCAAATTTTAATGGTGGCATCAAATTGTTGAAACTGGACATGAAGAATATTTGTGATCTGGGTAGTTAGAAACCTCGAAAGTACATATCTCAACAGGAAGACTGTAACTATGCACATTCTTTTTGCAGGCCAACCTCTCAGATACTCCTTTCTAGAAGAGTACTGTCTAAAGGCTGGATAACACTGCTATAGATGAATGTATGAGACCAATTATATGTAAAAGAATGTTCCTTTGCTTTTGACATGTTGTATAACAATAAGGGCTATGACAAAAACATAAGCAGATGTTGTGAAGAGTGAAGTAGAAGGTCAACTTCTTGGAGCCAACTTAATATGCCTAAATTGCTTGTTTGTTTTCATGTAATCATCTAACAGCCAGCATAGAACTTTGTTGAATCTCCATGAAACGAATCCATATAGAATAGGATACACAATGGGCATACCTTAATAACAATGTGTTACATCAACACCACCCATTAGTTACACCAAAGAAAATGATAAAGAGTATCATGTCCAAAATAGCAAGCCTGTTGGTGACCAATTTAACTGCTTCCTTACTATCTGTATGTTCATCATTTTACCTGCATACAAATATACTTTTTGAATTTTTTCCGAGCACCGTATGTTGAAGTTACGCACAAGCCATACGTGAGAAATTTACACAAGTCATACTTAAGAAATTTAATGTGAAGCTCAAGGGAAGGAACTTCAAGTCGTGTGGGTCTTTAATATTTGATCTATTGATTCTAATTGCTAAGAGACTTCCATCCTAGATGCTCTCTGAAATACTGTTCAAGGTTGAAGAGGAAACAAAATTTATCACAGCCAACTGCAGAGCATACTTGTAGCAAGATGTGAAACTTTGGTAGATAATTCATCACTAAGGAACAATATATGTTCTGATATGATACTAATTTTTAAACTTACAGGAAATTGGGAAGTAAAATGGCTATCATGCACTCAATAAAGTAGCTTAATTGAAATAAACTGAAGAGATTTTAGTTCTAAATGTGCTACCATGAGCAACTGCACTACTTATAAACAAATTATAAAGCATTAGTTACTACTACCAGTCAACCTTCCTTTGTTTTTTTTTTTTTTTTTGAATAGGTAATTTGTTTGGTCCCCACGGGAATCAAACTCCATCCTCCACATTCGGGACTTATGTCAACCTTCGTTTGTGTGATATTATTTAATTATAAGGCAATTTAGCTACTAGATTACCTCTTGCACTATGAAAATATTTCCTTTTAAGTCTAGCATTTTTAAAATTAAAAGGTTACTAAATTGATTATGTATTTTGCTTATTTAAAATCTCCCTACTAAAATAGAAATGATTATCAACACAATGTGGTTTTCTACAGAGAACTCGAGAACTTGAAACTGCAGAGTTGCTTGAACAACTGCCAGCACTGCAACAACTTCTATTTCGTCTACTTAATTGTCAGGTGAGCTACATAGTGCACAAATATACTAAAGTAAATTAGATATTATTGTCTTTTCCTACTATTGCATCTTTTAGTGTCAGTGGACTTGTCAATGCTAATTTCATATGGAATAATTAACTTTGTTGCAGCCGCAAGGTGCTGCTTCTATAAACTTTATAATACAGATGGCTCTTTCAATGGTAAGAAAACTTCTCGATCATTTTTGTTATTTTGCGTCATTTGGAAATTTTCCTTATTTTCCTTCACCTTATTACACATCAATATGGTTAGGTCGCTGGGGAGAGCGTAAAAGTTTACAATGCAATTAATGATGGTACAATCAATTTGGTTGACAAGGTATTGTTACTCTAACGGAATCACATTGAAGTTTTACTGCAATTGAGGTCTTATGGATAGCAGCCGTGTATAACTGTAACAACTAGTTGGTATTATTTCAGTTCTTTGAGATGGAACGTCATGATGCTATGAAGTCACTTGACATATATAGGAGAGCAGGTCAACAGGTAACTAAAAGTGTTTGACTTGGCTACAGCATGTATTGCTTCTTACTCAATTCTGTGAACATCTCAATAATTTAAGTTTTCAATGTAATGTTGACATGAGTTTTGAACTTTGCTATATCATTAGATGGGGTTAAAAGAGGAAAAGATATGTAAAATGGTTTAAAACATTGCCATCGTTGGGGTTAACGGGCTTTGGTTACTTCATTGAACAATTTGTCCCTGTAACTAATGAAGTTTATAATAGGGGGACCTCGAAATGGACTTTTGGGGGTTTATATCTAGAAAGTAGAAACCCGTCATGGTAATATAGAAGATGGGTGATATTTTTTGTGTCATCTTCTTAGAAGTAGTCAGTCAATGAAAATGAAGTCCTTCATATAGACTCAGTTGTTATTGTTACTCAACCTTTTCCCTGCTATTCTTCAATCAAGAATCTGAATACCAGAAGGCAACCTCAGTTAAGACCCTTGACAATCCTTCAAATGTCTAAATTACTTAAAAGCTTAGACCCTCCTGTCCTCTCTAATAAATGTTTAATGTATATGTGTCACCTACAGTTATGAAAGTGAAACTTGGCTCTATACTCAAAAGTCCAATTTCACCTCTTAACTTAAACCCTCTTTGAAGATCCTTTGAGTTAAGCATGTTTCCTGCTGAGCCTCCACCCCATCTGAAGACCTATCACCTGATGACTTCATCCCCTCTCCAACCGTCTGATGCCGCTGGTGAATGATCCTTCCAATTCAAACAACTTTTCTCCCACATCTCCACTAAGGTTCACTGTATCAGCCGATACCGACATATATCGGCCATATTGTTCGGTCTGATACTCATCCCCACTACTCATCCCACTGTTACTGGCTGATACCAAAATTGTGGCCCTCCTTTCTTGTTAAATCAACAAAGAAAAGACTAGCCAAAAATAGAAGTATGACAAAAAGTTTTATCGATACAATGATCCATTCGTGCCGAAGACCAACATGCTACCCATTAAGCAGACACGACAAAAGGATTGACAAATCCGTGTCGGATTCGAATCCTACACCAATTTTCGGGTGGGAGACAGCCAGATTCTGATTTATTTGTGTCCGGAAGAATTCGTTGGCCGATTTGTAGGGATACAAGTAAGAAAAAAAATACATGGAGTGCCATCGTTGATCGCCAAAACACCGTCTTAGATGCCGCTGCGATCAGGAAGGAGAAGGGGAGGAAGACAGACGCTTGAATTGGGAATTTTTGGGAAGAAAACCCTACAAAACGACCAATATATTCATGACTAGCGGGTCAGATTGGATTGGGTTCTACCAGACCCGACAGTGATGGTACATGATCAAAAAATGGAAGAGGGCCAATAATTTAATTTTCTTAAGTACAAGGTAAATATGAAAATTGTTCCACATGAAGACAAAGATGTCATAAGAGCAAGGAAGAGGGGACAAATATTTCCCCCAAAATATACTCTTTTCAAAATTGTGCTCTGCTTTCTTCCACCGAATAAATCTCATATATGATAACATCGGTAGTAAACTTGGAAGCAATTTCTTTTTCAATATAGACAATTAGATAATCTGAGTCTTAGAATGAGATTTCTCCAACATTACAATTGTTTGAGACAAGAACTAATGAATTAAAAAATATTGAGTAGCTTTTCTCGTAAAAAAGGAACCAATGGTTGTCCGCTCTCCCATTATTAATCATAGTAGCCTGAAATTAAATTGTTTCGATCCATATTTATAAATTAATAATAACCTGAAATAAAAATTTACATCGCTGCATATTTTTATTTTTATTACCAAAGATTCACAATAAATTATTTGCATAAAGTAAAATAGAAATTCGGAAATCACATACGACTTCGACTTTTAAGAGGAATCATCCTTTGGAATGGTTAGACTTCTTTACTATGTATAATAGGGATAAAATAAGGAAACAAATTAAGGCATATTTCCAAATGCCAAGTATGGCAAGGTCATTTAACAGCGTGTAAATTTTTTTTAAACTTCCTTCTATCCTTGAATCTCTTGCAATCAGCATGAAGAAGGAAACTCAGTCATAAATATGGGTCTAATTTAGTGTTTTCTCCCCCACCAAATTTCCCAATTTAGACTGAGTTCTATCGTCTCTTATTTTCTTCCTTCCAATGACAACAGTTGAAGGGTGGCGCGGTCGTCAGGTAGACAACATTTTCCAATATATGGTTAGTTAACATATTCAAAGAATGGTGTATGTTAGCATTGTATCCAATATATATTTTCACTAAATTAATGCTCATTAGTGTTATGGATGTTTTAGTAAATACATGTTGATTTTTTGAAATTTGAAATTCATGTGTATTTATTTTTGGTGGGAAACATAAAATTGATTCATTGAATGATATATCAAGCGTGTCGTGTGTCCCTTGTTATAAATGTGGTGCCAACGAAGAAGAAGACGATGAATCCCAAGGCCACAAGATTTAATGTGGTTCAGAGATTTTTTTCCCACATCTACGGTTGCATACAAGTTATTTTATTATTTCGAGAGAGTTACAATTACAAGAGATTAACATTCTATTTATAACAAGAGATTAGGATGACCACCGACTTCAGTATATTACTACCCTACTAGTATATTACCCGAACTACCCCACCAACTCAGCATCGATTTGGATCGACGAATTCGGGCTGGATGTACAGTAAGGTATTTGATCAAATCTTCACAATTTCTAACATCCCTTGTGTGTCGTGTCCAAAATTTTCAAGATCGCCGTGTGGTGACAAATTCGTCTCATGTTGTGTCCTTGTGTCCGTGTTGGTGTGACATAGCATGCTTGTGTGTCTATAAAGTTCCTTACCAACACAATGTAGCAACTACTGTTTGTCAAAGTTGTGTACTATAAATTTACAATGTTCATACATCTTAATATTATTTCATTGAAAACAATCTAATCATCCATTGTCGAAGTTCTTTGTCCAAAAGCAAGTAAAACAACACTATTCATTGCAGTGTGCATATCTATTGCAGGTGAATACTTCAAGAATATTAAATATTATTCCAGTCAAAACTAAAGGGAAAGAACATATAACACAAGATTATGTCTAAATTACTTTTGGCTTTCCGAAACCAACAACTTCACAACTCTGATCCGAACATATCAAGACCACTAATACTTACAAGAAAGGTCCGAATCTGACTCCAATACCGTTACTGCGAACCTTGATCTCTCCGACAACTATTGCTTTT
Organism: Iris pallida; assembly: GCA_029216955.1. NCBI lineage: Eukaryota > Viridiplantae > Streptophyta > Magnoliopsida > Asparagales > Iridaceae > Iris > Iris pallida. The sequence goes on along the minus strand of JANAVB010003000.1, from coordinate 11,339,141 downwards.
AGTGCAGGAGTGAAGTAACCCTGTTGTCAGCGTCTATGTCACTTTGACATGAGGACACCTGTCAAGATGACTGCACAACAGTATCTGCTGTGCTGATAACTATTCGAGCATTGACGGCATCTAGTGACCGTCACCAAGCAACACATTCCCTCTTCTTTTGAGGAGACCATGTGTTGTCTTCTTCCCTTGCTCCAATGTGTAACTGTTAGATTATCAAGGACACATTAAACAAGTAGTCGTAATTCACGAGCCTGTCAGCCAACAATATGTTATTGCCGGGACACAATTTTTCGATGGAAAAACTGAGAATATGAAACAATTGTAAAAACAATGTTCCAACGCAACACTTCTAGGAAGGTTGCGCAAGTATAACGAAGATCTAAAAAGATATCATTATGATATTACGAGAATCTAAAAAGATTTCGTAATCACAGCAATCAGATCGTAGTACTTCTAAAAAGAAGATACAATCAGAGTTACTGGCAGCAACGAAGAAGGTGACTAGCGATAGATGGAAGAACTCCTGCTGGGGTGAATGATCACCGTTGCTCAAAGCTTTATTCGTCCTACACGAACAGCTTTCAGGAACCAGCAAGTTCGTCGGAGAACTTGGAACACTCCTGCTCTTCTGAAAATCTCTGTTTACTTGTGCTAAAGAACACTTCGTAAACTCTCTGGTGGCTTCTCTTTCTGTTCTGTTTTGTAACCTGTGAGAGAGGAGGAGGAGGCCTTATATAAGCCCCTGCAACAACTGCCCGGTTAGCACAATGTTAGGGACGTGGTAGTAACCACCCCGAACATGGAGCAACCGCTCAGAACATGCAAGGACACGTTCTGCTGGAAGTAGTGCCACCAGCGTAATTTACACTTTACGCACACAGCCCCTTTTACGCACCCTACGCACACTACGCACTCTACGCACACTGCGTACGCTGCGCACACTGCGCACTCTACGCACGCTGCGCACACTGCACGTACTGGGCGTACTGGGCGTACTGGGATGCGTACTGGGATGCGTAACTGGGCCAGCGTAACTGGGCTCGTGTAACGGGCCGCGCAACGTGGTCGCGCAAGTGGCTCGCGCAACGAGCGCAACTTAAGCGCACTATGCGCCTAGCGACGATGCTGACGTGCTAAGTGCAAAGTGCGTCAACAAAATGCCACATTACGCCTCATGAGCCCTTGAGCCCGAGTCCGAGTCCGAGTCGCTAAGCCCCAACGGGGCTTAGCTCCTATGGAAATAAATTTCCCAAGAGCAAAAAGCATGAATGCTTTAATTGTTGATTTTAGCCTTTTTCCCATTAGAAAAATAATCCCACATGGCAAACTCATGTGCACCTCCACACCACATGTGCATCTCCAATAATAGCAAAGCTAATATATAGAGATACAAACCATTTGTTTTTTCCGATGTGGGACTAAACCTTTTTAAAGGAAAAACCAAAAACCCAACAATCCCCCACATATCTCTATATATGGATGTAAGTGTTCCCCACAGTAACTGTCCATCATGCATTAGGAGAGATGTCGCTTACGACTTGAATCTTCCCGCATGGGTCAAAAATCAAACTATAATACAAGAATGGACTAAGCCTTGAATTCTGCATCATAGCTGAAATTCTTTCCACTCACATAATGTAGTTACATGTGCTTCTGGCTACACATTAAAGGCCCTGTGCCAGCCTGGTTTCAGTGTATAATTTTGGGTGTCTACAAGTTTACCCTCAAGAGACGGCCTGATATCTCTGTCATACACTATAGGTGAGTTCATTATAAAGAGACATGGCATGAAGCGCTTTGCGCTTCCCTTGCGGTGCTACGCCGCTATGACATGGCTTAAAGCCGAGGCCTTACCCCGTACCGGGAACCTCATCGTAGTGTCATACTACAGTAGCATGAGGCAACCGCCTCTTTGTAGTGCCAAACTACCCAGCATGAAGCCTTAGGCTCCCTTGCGGTGTTACGCCGCAACGACATGGCTTGCAAGGTCGAGGCTTTATCCCTAACCGGGTACCTCATGGTGGTGTCGTGCTACTGTAACACGAGGAACTCCTCCTCTTTGTAGTGCTGACTACACCCCTCTTTATATTTAACATACAGCATTAGGCTAACTGCCTATTTGCGGTGCTACGCCGCTGTGACTTGGCCTGCAAAGTCGAGGCTTTATCCTATTCCTGGGCAGCACCCCACATATAGGAACCTCATTGTGGAGTCACCCCACTGTAGCATGGAGTTTCACTCCTTGTAGTGCTGCTCTACCGTGCTTCCTGTAAAGCACTCCAGGCATTCACTCTGCCTGAGAACTCATTAAGGCAATTAAGCCAACCTTCCCACAGGAACCGTTTTTCGCAGAAAACAGTAGTAGACAACAGTGGTTATAGGTCCGTAACCTCTCCATGCCCAATAGAACATGTACCCACCGTTCCTGATATTCTTCCGATTAGTGGTCCTCCCTTGAACCAAAAGCTAGATGCCTAGTAGATAAATCTTTGAACTAATAGCATAAAATTTTATGGTAGGAATACAATAATACAATATCAGAATGCCTTCAAGTCCATTTTACAAGCTGTCTCATCGACCAGCTGGTGCTTGAGGCCCTTGCTGAACGGATCCGTCAGGTTCTCCTGACTCCGAACATCAATCACTGCAATAACACCTCTCTTGATAAGATCGTGTACTGTCCTGTGCTTCAACCGCACAGTCCTCTTCTTCCCGTTGAAGAGGTCATTTGATGCCACCGCCGCAGTCGCCTGATTGTCGCAATATATCGGTATCGCCGGTATTTGCGCCCCAACCACTGGAAGATCATACATGAGCTCCCGAAGCCATTCTGCTTCCTCGGCTGCGGTATCAAGTGCAAAGAACTCAGATTCCATGGATGACCGCGAGAGCATAGTCTGCTTCTTCGATTTCCACGATATAGCAGCTCCACCCATTGTGAAAATGAATCCACCTGTGGACCTCTCGCTCTCCACCTCTGAGCACCAACTGGCATCACTGAAGCCTTCCACTACCTGCGGATCTCCGCTGTAGTACAGTGCATATGTCTGAGTTTTCTTGAGATATCTCATAACCCGTTTCACAGCTTTCCAGTGTTCAGCACCTGGGTTGCTCGTGAAACGACTCAGCATTCCCACGGCGAAAGCTATGTCAGGCCTTGTGGCAGTAGTAGTAGCATACATCAAACTTCCCATTACGCTTGCATACTCCAGCTGCCTGATGCTTTTCCCTGAATTAGGCTTCAGCTTCAGATCACACCTGTACGGCGTATCGATCCCTGGAAGATCCCGATACCCATAACGAGTGATCATTTTCTCAATATAATGAGACTGTGATAGCGCTAGTCCAGTGTCTGTCCGGATGATCTTGATCCCTAAAATCACATCAGCTTCCCCCAAGTCCTTCATACTGAACTTGCTTGAGATGAATTTCTTTGTCTCCGTGACACAGCTAATATCCGTACCTAGGATAAGCATGTCGTCCACGTACAGACAAACGATCACACCTCTTCCATCAGCGAACTTCGTGTAAACACACTTGTCCGTATCGCTGACCATGTAGCCATTTGACCTTATAACTTTGTCAAATTTCTCATGCCACATCTTGGGAGCCTGTTTAAGACCGTACAAAGATTTCACCAACTTGCAGACTTTGTCTTCAAGACCCCTGATGACAAATCCCTCTGGCTGTTGCATGTAAATCTCTTCGGTCAGCTCGCCATTTAGGAAAACCGTATTCACATCCATCTGATGTATCACCATCTTATGTATTGCTGCGAGAGCAATCAACATTTTGATGGTGGTCATCCGGGCTACTGGAGCATACGTATCAAAATAGTCAATTCCCTGCTTATGAGAAAACCCCTTGGCTACCAACCTAGCCTTGAACTTGTCAATAGTTCCGTCTGCTTTCATCTTCTTCTTGAAGATCCATTTGCATCCGATGGGTTTCGCTCCTTCAGGAAGATCAACCAACACCCAAGTGTTATTTGAGGTGATGGAATCAATTTCATTGTCAATCGCCTCCTTCCAGAAAATCGCGTCTCTGGTCTTCATCGCCTCATCATAGGTAAGCGGATCTGCTTCCACATGATAGGTGACAAAGTCACTTCCGAAGTCCTTCGGCCTCCTCACACGCTTAGCTGACGGCTCAGCTTGTTCTGGTTCAACCGTTGTTTCAACAACAACATCTTCTTGGACCACATCTTCATTAAAGACTTCAGTTTCTTGCGCACCCTCATTGTTCTCCGGAACATCCGCAAGAACAATATTCTTGTGCCTTGCAAATTTGTCTTCAAAATATTCTGCGTCGCGAGATTCAATGATATGATTTGACTCAATATCAAGAAATCTTCGAGCATCACTCTTCTCGGCATACCCCAAGAAGATCGTCTTTGTAGTCCTTGTCCCAAGCTTCTGAATCTTTAGATCTGGAAGCTTGACATATGCCAGACACCCCCACACTCGAATGACATTCAAGTTTGGTCTGACCTTGAACCAGAGTTCATGAGGAGTAATGTCAGAAGTTGCATGAGGCACCCTATTTAGAATAAAAGTGGCCGTCAATGCAGCTTCTTCCCAGTAGCACTTAGGAAGACCAGCAGTCAACAACATTGAGTTAATCATTTCTGTTAACGTTCTGTTCTTCTTCTCTGCTACTCCGTTTGATTGAGGAGAGTACGGAGCCGTAGTCTCATTGACAATTCCATGTTCTTTGCAGAACGATGCGAATTCATGAGACCTGTACTCCCCACCTCGATCACTTCTTATCCTTTTGAGTTGTTGTCCAGTCTGCCGCTCAGCTTCGACTCTGAACTCCTTGAATTTCTCGAATGCTTCGTCTTTAGCCTTCAGCAAGTAGACGAACGCATACTTTGAGAAGTCATCGATGAAGGTTATGAAATACTTCATCCCGGCCTTTGTAGAGAACTGTTTGAAGTCACAGATATCGGAGTGAACCAACTCCAGAAGATCTGTACTTCGATTAACCCGAGGAAAGGGTTTCCTTGTGATCTTCGTTTGAGCACAAACTTCACATTTCTCTACCTTACCCCCACATTTGGAGATAAGTCCTAGACTAGACATTCTGTTTATTCGTTTACAATGAACATGTCCTAGCCTTTTATGCCACAACTCAAGAGTATAAGCAGAATGAGTGACTTCATTAATTACATTAATTACATTGGACTGATTTACAAGCTGAATCTTGAACATTCCTTCGGTATAAAAAGCTTTACCGAAATATGTTCCCTTGATAGACATCACCATCTGGCCAGCATTGATGTCCATCCTGAGGCCTGCATTGCAGAGTAGGCCTCCCGAGACCAGGTTCTTGGCGATAGCAGGTACGTGTTTCACGCCTTGAAGCGTCAGAGACTTTCCCGAAGTCAGCTTCAACACCACCGTCCCGATCCCGAGCACTTCAGCTTGTGCCTGGTTCGCCATCATAACCACTTCAGAAGTAGGTGTATAGGTAGTGAACCACTCCTTACTGGAGCAGACATGGCAGGAGGCTCCAGTGTCTACCCACCAGTCAGTGTCAGCCCTTACTGCATCAACCTGTGCAATCATAGCAACTACGTCAGTGATCATAGATACCTTACTAGGCTCTCCTTGCTCTGATTGCTTGGTCTTTGCTTTGCACTCATTCTTAAAGTGGCCCTTCTTGCCACACTTGAAGCAAGGCATTTCAGACTTCGGCTTCTTTTTCTTGATAGAAGTTCCCTTGACTTTTAGATTGTCAGGGTTCTTCTTCTTGCTGTGGAAAGCCGCCTGCTTTCCCTTTGGTTCCTTGGTCTGAACCAGATTGGCGTTAGCCAATTGCTTGGACAGTGTGTCCACCTTCAGTTGAGCCCGCATCTGGTCCTCAACATAGATTTCCTGTAGGAGATCTTCAAGGGTGATCTCCAACTTCTTCCTATGTATGTTTGCATAGAACTTGCTCCACCCAGCGGGGAGCTTTGAGACAATCCCTCCAACAACAAACTTGTCGGGGAGGGGCATCGCCTCGTCTTCCAGCTTCTGTCGCAGTTTCAGGAACTCCTTCACCTGCGGCAGCATAGACTTTTCGTCCTCAAAGAACCACTTGTGATATTTTTCAACCACAAATATTTTACTGCGGTTCTTGTCTTCTTCGTAGAGTTTTTCTAGAGACTCCCATATGTCTCTAGCGATATTCTTCTTAGAATATGATTCTGCAAGGGAATCCTACATAGCATTCAGGATAAGCAGCCTGCAAATGCTATTCTCTCTTCTCCACTTGGCCTGAAGTTTAGTAGCCGCAGAGATTGCGGCGGCAGACCCAGTATCTGGAACGGTAGGTTCCTCTTCAAGAAGCACGTGATCCACGTCTCTGAGTTGAAGAGTGAGATAAACCTTCCTCTTCCAGACTTGATAATGCTCTCCATCAAACTTCTCTAACTTACAGAAGTCAGTGTTTAGGAGTGAAGCATTAATGTTTTTCATCGTAGCAATAAAGCTTTGAGATTGTTATTGCCGGGACACAATTTTTCGATGGAAAAACTGAGAATATGAAACAATTGTAAAAACAATGTTCCAACGCAACACTTCTAGGAAGGTTGCGCAAGTATAAAGAAGATCTAAAAAGATATCGTTATGATATTACGAGAATCTAAAAAGATTTCGTAATCACAGCAATCAGATCGTAGTACTTCTAAAAAGAAGATACAATCAGAGTTACTGGCAACAACGAAGAAGGTGACTGGCGATAGATGGAAGAACTCCTGCTGGGGTGAATGATCACCGTTGCTCAAAGCTTTATTCGCCCTACACGAACAGCTTCCAGGAACCAGCAAGTTCGTCGGAGAACTTGGAACACTCCTGCTCTTCTGAAAATCTCTGTTTACTTGTGCTAAAGAACACTTCGTAAACTCTGGTGGTTTCTCTTTCTGTTCTGTTCTGTAACCTGTGAGAGAGGAGGAGGAGGCCTTATATAAGCCCCTGCAACAACTGTCCGGTTAGCACAATGTTAGGGACGTGGTAGTAACCACCCCGAACATGGAGCAACCGCTCAGAACATGCAAGGACACGTTCTGCTGGAAGTTGTGCCACCAGCGTAATTTACACTTTACGCACACAGCCCCTTTTACGCACCCTACGCACACTACGCACTCTACGCGCACTGCGTACGCTGCGCACACTACGCACTCTACGCACGCTGCGTACGCTGCGCACACTGCGCGTACTGGGCGTACTGGGCTGCGTACTGGGCTGCGTAACTGGGCCAGCGTAACTGGGCTCGCGTAACGGGCCGCGCAACGTGGTCGCGCAAGTGGCTCGCGCAACGAGCGCAACTTAAGCGCACTATGCGCCTAGCGACGATGCTGACGTGCTAAGTGCAAAGTGTGCCAACAAAACGCCACATTACGCCTCATGAGCCCGAGTCCGAGCCCGAGTCCGAGTCCGAGTCCGAGTCGCTAAGCCCCAACGGGACTTAGCTCCTATGGAAATAAATTTTCCAAGAGCAAAAAGCATGAATGCTTTAATTGTTGATTTTAGCCTTTTTCCCATTAGAAAAATAATTCCACATGGCAAACCCATGTGCACCTCCACACCACATGTGCATCTCCAATAATAGCAAAGCTAATATATAGAGATACAAACCATTTGTTTTTCCCGATGTGGGACTAAACCTTTCTAAAGGAAAAACCAAAAACCCAACACAATATTCTACTTGATTGTCGCATGAGATTAAGTTCTCCAATATACCTTTTTTTTATGTCCGTTCTTGGTCCTCGCGGGTCCGTGGCACAGCCACCCAGCCAACCCGAGCGGAGTGGGTTCTATAACCCAGAATGCTCAACAGGGAGCCCCCCTTCCGCGAAGAAGGGTCTACAACCCAGAGTGCTCAACAGGGAGCCCCCATCCCATCCAAGTAGGCTTGGCATGCCCGTGGCACAAAGCCACCTAGCCGGCATCCAAGGGGGGGACTCGAATCGTGGTCTCCCCCACGGGAGCCCCCCGTTGTAACTACTAGGCCACAACCCTCGGACAAGTTCTCCAATATCTACTGGATGATACCCCTATCTCAGCATTGGGAAATGAAATCATTCCTATCAGTACCGGAATCAATTTCGAACCCTCGAACCCTTATGAGTATCGGTATAAAGCAGTTTTGGTGGTTTGGGGTCACGGTTCCGGATTTCTTCATTTTGTAAGACAAAAATAAAATTAACATTTGTTAAATAACTAGAAAAATACTTGATGCAGAGCATAATTTTCTCTACTATTTGTTGTTTCTCGTTTGCTTTAAACGAAATAATATTCAACATTGATAAATTTTTCACCGCAATGCATACTAATGTTTATTTACGTGATTTTAGATTAAGTACATCCGCAATAGATAGTTTGAATGGAATAATATTGAGAAAGATGAATGTTGCAAAAATATACAATGTTCGTCGCGGTCAAATCACTATGTCGGCAGTGTTTTTTTTTCCATGTTTTTCTTTTTCTTTACTGAATTGAACTGGAAAGAGAGCCCGATGTCGATATTGGTAAGGGTCATTAACGGGTTGGGATATGCCGAAATCGATACAATACTACATATACATATCGGTATTAGTTGATACTGCAAACTTATTGATATATTGATAACTGGAATTATGAGAAAAAGAGAGAGTGAGATGTAAATGTGCACATATTTTTGGATATATATATATATATATATATATATATATATATATATATATATATATATATATATATATATAATAATAATAATAATAATAATAATAATAATAATAATAATCTTTTGCAAAATGAATTGTATACATTTTGCCTATAGTTAGGATTCTTGACCATTTTCTTCTTGTTTCCCTCTCTATTCTAAGAGTCATATGGTCACTACTCATGTCTCTAGTCTATTTGGCAATGCCAAATTAAGGATGTGAACTATTTCTAGAGATTAAGAAGAACATAATTTTGCATGTCTCTTGTTTCATTTTGACTATTGATTTGCAGGCAGAGAGATTGTCCGAGTTTTATGAAGTATGTAAATCAATTGATATCAGGCGAGGAGAAAAATTTATTAAGATAGAACAGGTTTGATTTCCATAGATGTAGCTCATCTAATTTTTGTCTTTGTTTACATGATATACTTACTAAATTATTCAACAACCGAGACATGTTAGTTACTTAAAATTGATGGTAATGCAGCCTCCTGCATCATTTCTCACTGCCATGGAGGAATATGTGAAAGATGCTCCACGAGTCTCAGCAATTCGCAAAGATCAGGTATATAGCTCTTTCAATTATCTCATGTCATTTATATGGCAAATCAGGACGGTTTATATACTTGTAATTGCATGTGTAGCAATCATTTAGTAATCTAGGTTATGTAGAAAGACATCTTCATATTGGTGCAGGTGAGCTAGTGGCAGTCGGCAAAAGAAATTTAACAGGAATAGGAATGTACTCCAAACACTAGGCTCTACATAAGATAATCTTGCCATAGTTTGATCTAAAATATATAATGGTGGTCAGTAAATCATCCGGGTACCAGTACTTGAGGCTGTGATAAACCAGCTTCTGGTCTCTGCGAAGCATATTACTCTGCCTGAGCTTGTCCTTGTAGCCTCACAAGTTCGAAGCTTCATTAGAACTGTTTTTCGGCTGTGGTTTTCCTACAGTATAGTTAGTGCCAATTTGCTCATAATCGCAAGTTGGGTGACTGCACATCATCTATTCCTCTTAAAGATTTTACTCAAGCTGTTGAAGCTTAGGTTGGGTTAGAAGGCTTAGTTTTCTTTCATTGAAACCTTTTAATTTAATGAAATAGCAGGCAGCCTTCAAGGGGGCTAGGATTCTAAAACAGTTTCTTTCTTCTTCTTTTTTTCCTTTGAGAAACAGGAGAAACACCCTAACAAGTGTTCAGCTCAGGATTTTAGGGCTGTGTTTGGTTTGGTGTAATGTGAGGAAACGAAAGGAAGATGGAGTGTTTCATGTAAAAATGGGATCACATTTACATAGGAGCAAGTTTCTTTTTACTTTCCCTTCCCTCACTTTCCACCAAACCAAACACAGCCTAAAGCAGTTAGTCGGGGTTTCTATCATATACATACTCAGCTCGGAAGGGGATCTTTATATTTTTATTATCATTCTGTTATTTGAAGTGTCTGATTTTTTGCTCTTAAAGACATGACAGTTTGTTGGTGAAGCTCTAGGCTCTTGTTTCTTATACTGCACAACTGTCTAGATGATTAATGAATTATGACCAATGGAAATTAATTTTGTAATGATGAATTTATGGTATCTTTGTTTTGACTTTTTCCCGTTGGCCAAATAGCATCATTCTGAGCATATGGTAGTAAAAAAAACAACTAGATATGAAACCGAAGCTTAGATAGACAAACAATTTACCTTCGAAAGTTTAAGTTAAAAATGCTCTTTAATGTCCAAGAGGGAACTTTTTGCTGACTATCAAACTTTATGAGAATTTTCTGTGAACTTTCTGTATATGGTGCTTTCTATCCTTTATTTATGCTACTATTCATTAACTCTAGAGAGCTGAATATAGGGTAAATGTACATAATCAGGTTAAAGAGAAGGAAGCTCCAAAAGTTGTATTGGCAATAGAGTACAATAAAACACCTGAAGTGGAAGAAGCGGCACCTCAGCCTCTACCCTCGCCTCCTGAACCAGTCAAAGTGGAGACCCCTGTTTCCACAGAATCTGATTTGCTAGTAATATTTCATTTCTGGTTTACGAGTATACTGTTTTATTTTTATCGATACTAGTTCTGTCATGACTTACTGTTACAATGGTCTTACCAGGGATTGCACGAGACCAGCCCAGATGCCATTGAACTAGAAAACCAAAATGCTTTAGCACTTGCCATTGTTCCAGCTGGTAAATTACCTAGTCACTGCCTTTAATATGAAGCATAGTGAGAAATTATCTCATGAGATCCATTTCTGTTGAAATATTACAGAAAATCTATCAACCACTGCACCAACTGCTAATATGAGCTTAGAGAGTGGAACTACAGGCTGGGAATTGGCTCTTGTAACAATTCCAAGCTCAAATGAAACTGCTGCAGCAGCGAGTAAACTGGTACTAAAATCTTCAAACATATGCTTTTGTAGTAAATTTACTAATTTTACCCAGGTTAAAGCAAATCCAGCACAAATGACTTGTTCAATTTTTTTCCTTAGACATATAAAATAAAGTAGTTCAATTATGAGTTATTCTTTGTTTACATATTTCTTTTAAGTTGTAGAACATAGCTGGGTTGTTCAACATTATCACATAATGAAATTTTGCTACATGTCCAATTCTCTTAGACAATACCTGAACTTTAGCAGTTACGGCTTCTTTGGATAGATAAACACTTAAAGATTGTAAAATGTTAATATATACAAATAGAATGCTACATGTCTTCTTTATGCTGGATCACTTGAAGACTTTGGTTCCATATGGTGTATAGATATCAACTCTGAGATGTGTGCGCATTCTCCATGACAGGGTGGGGGGCTTGACAAGCTCACGCTGGACAGCTTATACGACAGTGCAATCAGACAAGCAAGCCAGCAGACAAGCTACAACCCGTGGGAGATGGCAGCACCGATGGCCGGTCCCACAATGCAGCCAATGATGGCTCATGATCCATTCTATGCCTCGACAGCAGTCGCAGCGCCCCATTCTGTTCAGATGGCAACAATGGCTCAGCAACAGCAAGCCTTCATGCTCCAGCAGCAGCAGATGATGATGGGTGGCGCTGCTTATCCACAGCAACAAGCGACAGTGAACCCATTCGGCAATTCATACACAGCGGCTGTGGGTGTCAACCCATACAGCCCGGCTGCGGGAATGGGGCATATGCCGCTTCAAGCATCCAATACATATACAGGACTTATATAGAAGAATGTGCAGATGGAGGGAGGTGTATCGATAGATGGCGGTTGGCTTATATTCATTCTTGATTAGATAGATATTCATCTTGTACAACATGTATGTGTAGTGAAAAAGCATTGTTTGCGATAATGAGGGAAGAATTTTGAGTTTGATTATTTTGTGAAATAGGGTTTCTAATAATGCAATGTTTGCAGAGATTCATGTGATATAATGCACAGCCTGCTTAAAGCAATCCTGAGAGGTTTATCTATAGAGAATCAATTGCAACTCCAATTTATCCCTCGTTTATATTCCTTGTTGGGGTGTTACTACGTGGATAATATAAAATTATGCTAATTGGTGGTGAAAGAGGATTTGGCTAATCGGATTGTTGTGTTATTGGTAGGGGGTGCAACTTGGGTGGGCTAAGTCCGAGCCTGATCGGGTAAACCTGTTAATGGGTTGGGTTAGGGTTGAAGATTCTCGGACTCGGATTTGGGTTAAAATATTTGAACCCGATCAAAATCGGGTTGGACTCGGGTTCATGTGTTGGGTTACCCGAAGAACCCGAATCCGACTTATATATATATATATATATATATATATATATATATATATATATATATATATATGCATGCGGCCCGAGGGGTCAGGAGTTCGAATCCCAGTGGGAACAATTCCAGAAATAATTTACCTGGTTATATATATATATATATATATATATATATATATATATATATATATATATATATATATATATATATATATATACTTCTTAAATAAATAAAAAAGTTTAAATCTTAATTTTTTTTTTTCAACCAAACTCTTCAACTCCTTGTCCTAAATCTTATTTTAGTTTGTATTTTGTAATGATCGCTTGATTGTTACTTGATTATGTGTTTAATATTACTTTTATTTGAATTATTTTAAATATTATATTAGAGCCCGATGAACCCGATCAAATCCGAGCCCAATCCGATCCTCCGGACTTGATCTTGGGTTTCATATGTTGAACCCGAGGTCGGGTCAGGCTCGGGCTCGGGCTAGGCTTATGATTCCTCGGGTTGGGCTCAGGTTGACCTCAAGCCAGACCCAACCCGTCTGAGTTGCAAGCCTAGTTATTGGTCATGGATTTTAGTGTGTGGCATTGGATGGGTGTGGAACTGGATCCCTCTAAATAAAGTTGGATGGATTTTTTTTTTTTTCGTGTCGTCTCTGGAATCCCTTGCTAAAGCACCATCATCCTCAACTCAACAAAAGACACAGGTTTGCATAATTAAGTATTTACTGATCAAGTGGATAAGCAAAGCTCAAGTGGAAAGTCGAAGAACGACACACTGCTTCCGACCAAGCAGGTTTGAGCAGCTATTCTCAGTCAGGCATGCTCCCAAAGTGTATTATGTGTTCAGCTCTAAATCAAAATTGTACAAGATAGACAACTTCGCACACAGAGCTCACACATATACTTGCAGAACTATTACAAAGATTTTGCATGTTGTCTCCTATCTACTGTCCCAATTTTTCCCAGATAGCAGCGGTTGCTTATCAATTTGCAGTCTACTGCACATGATGCAAACTCTGAGACTGTACCTAACTGTCACTCCCAGTTTTCAAGAACAGGGATATTTTAGTCATTTTTGAATTTTCAACATTTTTGAAATTTTATAATTTTATTAAATAATTTAATTGATTTGTGTAGTGTGATTCGAGTTTCGTCTCGTTCCGACTTGAGATAGTGACTCGGGTAGCTTAGTCTCTAGAAGGGACCCAACTTAAGTTAGACATGGCCCGCATGGTTCACAAATTAGATTGGTTAGACTAGTCTATTTTTTCCTTTATTAGATTAGTTGTTTAGGGACTCAAACTAGATCCGATTGATCTTAAACTTGAATCTAGGCTAGACCCAACCAAATAGGACTAGAGAGGGGTGTTTGGGACTTTTCACAATGTCCCAAACAAGCCCTACTTGGCCGGCCACAAGGGGGAGGAGTTCTTTTCATTCCTCTTTAGAAATTAGCCACTTTTGGAAAACTCTCAAGTGTTCTTCCCTCTTTTGGAGCTTTTGCTTGATTTGATCTCCAAATCGAATCAAACCTTCACGTATTCTTCCATAAATCCTCTCCTTATTGCCAAGGAAGGTTGCTACTAAAGTTTGGGAGAGAAGTGCAAGGTGGACGTGTCCATTTGAGGAGTTCTTCGTATCGAAGCCGTATCGGAGAGGGTTTCATTAGGATTCACTCCTAATAGGTATAAAGCTTTCCTCTAAATCTAGTTTTCATGCATTTATAGTGGTTTAGAATCCATGGAATAAATTCCCTTGTTGGAATCACCATTAGAACTAAGTTAGAGGCCATTTGGAGTCCTCTAGTGTGTGTCTACATGTAGTTTTGTGTCATAATGGGTAGATGTTGAAATAGGACCCCATGTGTTTGATTAAATGCCAAATAGGCTTAATTGTCTTTAAATTTCAGTTATATATATGTTAGAGAGTAGATTGGACATGGTAGGAAGGTTTAGATTAGTTTATATATATATACCTATGTGGAAATCCTAGTGGTTTAGCCTACAATGTCTTATTTGAGCCTCTTCATGTCAATTTTGGTATATTTATATGTTGGACTGTTTTTGGGGATGGGGGAGTATATGTAGATATATATATTAGTGCTTGTGTTTAGAAATGATGTATAGAATGTGTTTGTGTAGTATAGAGAGAGAGGGAGTTGTATATATGTGTGTGTGTGTGTGAATACATATGTATGGGGATGTGTATATATGTAGGTGTGTGTGAAGTTTTGGTATAGAGATTGAGAGAGTGTTAGAGAGTGGTGGAGAGAGTGGTTGAGAGAGTGTTAGAGTGATAGAGGGAGTGAGAGAGTGAGGGAGAATGAGAGAGTGAGTGAGGGGAGTGACACTGCTGCTAACAGCAGCAGTAGGAGCAGCAGCAGTCCCTTGTGGGGACTGCTGATTTCGGGAGTAGTAACAGCAATGTGCTGCTGTCTTGGCAGTAGTAAGTGGGGGGGGATGCCCCTAGTAATTAGCAGCAGGTTTTGAGGGGATGGACAGCCATAATAGCTCCATTTCAGTCTCCTATTTCACCATTCATTCACTCAAGAACAGCCCCATAGCAGCCCATTCCTATGACCCCTTGGCAGCCATTATTTCCCATCCATTCATCCATTCACTCAACATTCATTCCACCATCCTATCCTCATTTCTTCCACACTTAAATTCAGTCCTCTATGAACCTGTCACTCCCCATTCCCGGAATACGTAAATTTTTGATTTTTCATGTATATGGTATCTGGCACATGTATCTTTATTGTATGTATCCTGTATTTGTAATTAGCCATGGCATGGAACAGTATCTCGTCGCGAATTAGTGTGCCACCCCTTGTCCTTGTTTGGTTGTAGGCGTGGTTCACTATTTCGATGATATGATTTCTGAACCGTGTTGTGGATAGGATTTTATTTAATTAATTTAATTAGTTGTATCATGTAGCAATTAACATGTCATTAGTCACATGGTTAGAGCATGTTTAGGGCTTAGGGTTTTCTTAAGCCAACCCCTATATATATTCTCTTCCTCACTCTCTCTCCTCATTCACTCTTTTTATTTTCTTTTCCTCCCAACGTTTAGGCAAGTACATCTTGCACCAAATGGAGAGATTGTTGCATTTTTATTTCTTGATTTTTCTTTGATATTATTTGTCTATATTGTTCTTCTCTTCATTCTCTACAAGTTTAGTTCTTGGAGTTTTTGATTTTAATGGCTAGTTTGGTGTAGATCTAAGTTTCTAAAAACTAGGGTTCTATGTGTGAGCACCCTGAATTTCGGGTTGTTTATTTTATTTTATTTATTTCCTGATTGATTTTTAATTTCGATAAATAATTTATTCTGTATTTTTCCTTAAGTGTACTTTTCCATGCCTTTGATATTTGGAGTGTCAGGGATGTTCAACTCTGGAAATCTTCTTCACGAGTTTTGGAGTGGACATGATTACCTTCATGACGGTATATAGTGTCCCATCCAAACTTGTTCCCTTGTGCTCTTTCTGCTTCGCTGAACTTCGGGTCAATTTAGACCATTTGATTATTATTTATTTTCCCACTCTTTTCCTTGATCATTTTCAGCGCGTTACCATGACTTTTAAATTGGGAGCGCAAAACCAGTCAGTTTCTTGAAACCAACTCCTCATTGATGATCTACTCGAGACGCTCGTCACCCATGACATTCGTGTCCCACTCAGACACGTCATTTTGTGCTCCATTTGATTCGCACAACTTTTCCGACGTGACCCGATTTTATTTTACTCCACGGCGTCACATTTATCTTCCAACTTGATTTGTGGGTCCCCTGTCGACCAAAACCTGTCAGCCCCAACTATAGACATGGCCCACTTTGAGCCTACTACCCGTCCGCCGCTTGTGTCCCATTTATTGGAATCCCCATGTGCTACTTATTTACACAGGATCATCAACGTCTAATTTTAATTCGATTTTTGCACAATGTCCAGTTTTGACCCAATCCGGCTCCACCGAGTCCAGTCCAGCTCCATGATTTTCTCCATCATGACACCCTCGTATTTTTCTTGCCCAAAAATATTAGTACTCCTCTACATATTTTTTCTATATTTAATAGAAATTTCTATTGAATTAATCTCCATTGGAAAGACCTATTTTTAGCTAATTTAATCCTAGCCTTTGATTCACCTAAACAAATCCTCACCATTTACTCTCCCCTCACATTCACACAGCCTCCCCTCTCTTTGTAGCCGGCCCTAATTTCTAGGAGAGCCACCTCATCTCTCTCTCATCATTTATTACACCTTATCCCTTTCTCTCTCTTCTTCTTTTCAAACCCATGCAACAACTCCTCACAGCAACAAACCATGCCACACCCGACCACCTCATCTTCCCTCCATGCACACCCCAACCTCCCCTGGCCGTGGCTGGCGGTCGGCCACCGACGCGCCACCACCATCTCCACCATCTCTTCTCCTCCATCTCCTTCTTCCTCCTCATCTTCATCACACCAAGCCGCCACCATCACCACCATTATCATCGTCTCCGATCGACCACAATGGCCATCACCACCGTAGCAGCCCTGCCACCCTCGCTGTCCCTGCTGCAGCTCACCGCCGCTGTACCGCCACGAGCAGTGCGCAGCGCTGTCGCCACCACCAGCAGCGGCAGCGCACGCTGTAGCGCGCGCGCGAGCGCTGGCGCCGCCACGCGCCGCCGTGGGCCGGCGACTCCCCGCCGTGGTGGTCCCCCCCACTGGGCGAACTCAGGCCCGCCTTCCCCTGGCGGCCAACGTCCTCCGGGACGTGCCGTCGAGGCGATTCGTGCGTTTGAACGACGTCCCGTCGTGACGCGCACGGGATCGAGTTCGTTTTGACGCTTCGTCGCAGCAACTTCGGGCACATTTTCCCGGAGATCCGACCGTTGGATCGGCGATTTCTTCACTCCGTCGCAATCTCGGTATATCCACCTTCATCTCTGTCAATTTTCGTCCGTTAATTTTATCTTTTGATACATGAAAATCGGCCACCAAGTTGACCGTTTAAATTGTATTAAATTTGGACAGTTTTGCGGGGCCAACTTCGTCAGCTTGTATCTCCTCCACCGCAGCTCCTTTTGGCGTGCTACCAGTTCCTGTGCAAAGCTGGTATAACCCTCTTACTACCCCTCCAGTTTCGTTTCATTGTGAGCTTGTTTGATTGGTTGAATTCGACGCCAAAGTTGGTCGTCCGAATTCATAATTTCCAACTTGTAAAATTCCATTTTTGAACACGGGACTCCAGATTTTATTTCTGACACCACCATTAGATTTGTGGCATCGTTCTGGCATGTTTTCATATAAAATTTGTTAGATTTGGAGAACGTGGGCCCGGGCACGCATTTCGGTGCAAAGCGGGTCCCACATTCTGGGTCAATAGGACTTTTTGACGTCGGCTCATCGGAATCCAATTCCGGATATACCCTTGAGTTCATATCGTCATTCTGGACTCGTTGACATATAATTTGCTAGATTTTGGTGGACATTGGGTCTGACACGCATTTCGGTGCAAGTCGGATACCAATATCCGGGTCAACGGGTCATTTTGAGATCGGCTCATCGGAATCCAATTCCGGAGATACCGTTGAGTTCGTATCATCATTCTGGACTCGTTGACAGGTAGTTTGGTGA
This sequence comes from Iris pallida, assembly GCA_029216955.1. Classification (NCBI taxonomy): domain Eukaryota; kingdom Viridiplantae; phylum Streptophyta; class Magnoliopsida; order Asparagales; family Iridaceae; genus Iris; species Iris pallida. Next base: position 11,321,099 of record JANAVB010003000.1, on the reverse strand, counting down.
GTTTTGAGAACTTTGGCTCCGGTACGCATTTCCGTGCAAACCGAAATTCTAAGTTCTGGTCAACGGACCAAATTGAGATCGGGTCAACGGAATCCAATTGTGGAGATACCGTTGGGTTCGTATCGTCATTCTGGTTGCGTGGACATATAATTTGCTATATTTTATTGACTTGTTTTCTTGCACGTTTTTCGGTGCAAAACGGCTCCGACACGGATACCGTTTTGACCCGAAATTATCTTTTTGCCCTTGTGTCCAAATTGGACCGTTGGGTAGGCTATCCTAGCTAATTTGACCATTCTGGACACGTTGGCGATGTTTATTTCATCGTCCGACAATGTTTGTTGATAATTTCTCTGAGTTTAACCTTTTTATAATTAATTAATAATTAATTTATATAATATTCGTATTTCGGGATTAGTACAACAAAACTGAGATCAGTCAATTCCAGTGATCTCACATCGCTGAAATTGGCAAATTGGATACGTGGATCACTATAATAAGATTATCAACCTTACCGATAATCTTCTTATCTCGATTTGCGTGCCGTAAGTTTCGACGTACAAATAACGAAGTACACTTTATATTAGATTAGATTTACCCTGTTTGACCAGAGTTGACCAGTTGACCCAAAGTCAACTATAAGTCAATGCTTGACCTAGTTTGACTAGATTATTGACCGGAGTCGACCTAGAGTTGTTTTGACTTAGAAGAACCTAGAATAATATAGATTGCCTGTAGGGATTCATTTATTTAACTTGAACATCTTGTAACACGTGTTACTTTAAATAGGACTCTGTGGCTTCAGTGGGACCTCCTATACTTATCAGCTGTTCAGGTTATCGAGGCGAGTACATTCTCTGTTCATTTCATATCCTGCTTAGAATTATTTCCTACAGTAGATTACTTTACTTGTACTGTCATGTTGGTCACACGGATTGGTACTATATGGATCCCTTCTTGAGATGTTATCCTTAGGGAGCATCGGGTACTCTATGTTTTGTGCGTTTCACTTGCATGGCGTATCACTATGCTTCGTTGATTCTTCGATCACTTGTGACATATACTCTTATGATCACAGAGTCATCCTGGAATCCTTATCCCATTTATGGGTCTACTATGTATCACCTTCGGGGTCTATCACCTTCGGGGTCTATCACCTTCGGGGTCTAAACATAGTATCATAACATAACCTGGCTGGATCCTTGTGTATTGATTGGGGGTACGGAGGAGTATAAATGGACATGTGAATAATACACCAGTAGTGTAGCATCAGAATCATTCCATAGTGTAGCATCAGAATCATCCCAGGCCATTTACATGTTTATATTGTACTCTGACTCACTAGTCACATGCTAGTTCTCTATGTATAGTAGATATCTCTATGTATAGTAGATATTTCTATTACAGTTATCTCTCTGTTTACATACTGTTTTCTTTCAGTACCTGTATCTTACTTTACTGCATGATTATATTTTCTAACCTGCTATGATCTGTTGAGATGTACTGTGCTCGCTCCAGTCCTGACTGGACCTGTTGATAAATTTTACAGATAGCCTGGAGGTGCCTGCTAGCCTAGAGGAGACACATTAGAGGTTGTTAGGTAGTTATTTCATTTTGTCTGGAGTTGTATTTACTTTGTGGATTACTGTATCTTTATTTGAGTTTTGAGATGTACTTCTGGGTTCATGTATCTTAGACACTTAGACTTCTATCTCCTGTATTTATTTTGGATTTCATGTTTTATCTATCCTTATCATGCTCTACCCTAGATGTGATTGAGACTGTATCTGCAATGTCACCCCCATTCGGGGAGTATATATACTGCTTGGCATTATAATGTTAGATGTTGTGACCTAGGACAGCGTTCTACCGCCGACACTGCGGCGTAGGCTGGACGTCGTTACGTTCTCGTGCCCTAACTCTAGGGTGCGGGTCGTGACACTATGGGTTTCCATGGTTTTGATCTATCAAACTTGGTTGTTTTCGAAAACTAATGGTCCTATGTTGTAGAAAATTCAATTCTATCCAATTTTGACCTTTGAAAACTTATATTTCGACTTGATTTGAGGAAGTTATGGCCAAAACAATTTTGGTCAAACTTCTATGTTCTTCTGTCCTGATTCTGGCAGGAATGATGAATAGTGTCTGGCCGCATAAGAATTTCTGGCCGCATGAGCATTTTTGGGCCGCATGACCATTTCTGGCCGTATGAGCATTTTGAGCCGCATAAGAATTTCTGGCCGCATGACCATTTCTGGCCGCATGAGCATTTTTGGGCCGCATGACCATTTCTGGCCGCATGACCAATTCTGGCCGCATGAGCATTTTTGGGCCGCATGACCATTTCTGGCCGCATGACCATTTCTGGCCGCATGAGCATTTTTGGGCCGCATGACCATTTCTGGCCGCATGAGCATTTTTGAGCCGCATAAGAATTTCTGGCCGCATGACCATTTCTGGCCGCATGACCATTTCTGGCCGCATAAGCATTTTTGAGCCGCATAAGAATTTCTGGCCGCATAAGAAATTTTGAGCCGCATAAGGCTGATTTTTGGCTGATTTTGATTGTTTGATGCTCTTTTTGACTGATTTGTGGCCAAAATTTCTCCAAACTTCCAACATGAAAGTTGTAGATCTTGTCTTGGCTTCAAAGACCTTCATGTCTCACTTTAACCAGAATTTACATGTAACTTTTATGTCACGAGGGGTCCACGCGACTTTCTGACTTGACCATGTTCCGGACCTGATTACCTGTATACGTGGTGGTACATGTTCTAAGTGTGTATTGAGATACAATATTAGTATGCACTACGGTGCTATTTAATGAGTGCACTGAGGTGTGACTCTACGTGCTAAGTGATCATTCGTGTTATATGTCAATACATGTGTACCTTCCAGCACAGTCATGGTAATTGGTCAGTAATAGTGTCGTGGTAAAATGATTGTTGTTTGATGCATTACACTAAGCATGGATCTAGATTGAGCCGATGTGGATTCATACTTAGGGTACACGTACTATGGTACGACATATAGGAGGATGACCATGTGACCACGACATGTAATTCCAATATCGAGATAGGGTTAATCTAAGCAACTTAAATTGGTAGAAGCATTGGGAGGGAACAGAATCTCGAGATCGTACGTCACCAGCCGCCCTGGGTCCCGTCCTGGCGCGTCGGGTTGGCTGCCTCGGATACTGTATAGTCATCCGTACTAGTGGAGTGCAGTATCTAATTTGTGACTGCCGAGCCAGCTCTTCCTATAGGAGAGCTGGAACCGTTACTGCTTATTCTAGCGCGGTGGCCTTTCGAGGGACCGGTGCATTTCGTGCTTGCTTGTATATAATGGTTTGGCTAGCCCTGCTGGAATGCGATACGATCTGAGGATTCCTATATATATATATATATATATATATATATATATATATATATATATATATATATATATATATATATATATTGCATTACTGGAATAACCCAGGCAAATCATAGAAAGCCATAGGATTGATTGGCCGATTGTAAGCTGACTTGTTTGTGATATGTTTTCTTCTGTTAGCTACCGAGGAACATGGACTATCGTGGTGCGTGGTCCAACCCATGTCCTTGTTTGGTTGTTGGGTTGGGCTATTGTGCTGCGATAGGCTATGGACCGAAGTCGCGATCAGAAGCCCTTTTTACCTGCCCATGGTTATAGGATATATCTTATCTCGGCACGATATTGGCACCGTTTGTCCTTATTTGGTTGTAAGGGTGTCGTATTGTCTCGATGATATGGTATAAGCCTATAACTCGTGAATCAGGTCTTATTTAACTCATTGGATTTATCTCACTCTTTTGTGCTCCCTTGTGGTACTTGCTATTCGGGGCCTGACCCCGCTGGTTTTGTTTGGCCAGATCTCGTAGCAGCTCCTGAGGATCCAGCCTTCCACCCGAACAATGGTGTACACCAGGAGTATGGGCGCCAGGGACCATGAGTAGATTTCTTCTTCACCGCTCTGATATCTTCTATTTTGTACTTGGCGTTTAGCCACCGGCACTTGTTTAGCCGGCAGTTCTGGATACTAGTTTCCTTTGCATAATTGTAATTAAATCAGACTGCAGCTGATTATAGTTATGTACTATTGACTCTCGGAACTAGCTCATCATTTTGCATAGCTAGACTCATGAATCATTCTGATGAAGCGTCGGAGACGCCTTACTGCTTTGTCTTATATGATCATTATTTACTGCTTCTTGTTTTGATTGATTGAGACATAGATGCTCTGTGGGACCATAGGAGACCTGATTGTAGCATGCACCCCCTAGTCTCTTGACAGCCACGATCGCCGTATGACGTTTATATACCTCATACGGTGTAGCTGGCCTAGTCCGTCTCAGTATTCTGGTACTGGGACGTGACAAGGTTTTAGTGGTGGCCCATGCAGGTCTGTTTTTCAGACTTGTGGGGTGTTGCGATTATAGGAGTCTCAATCAAAACATGTTCCCCTTGATCTCTTGATTCGTTTTCTCTTTCTCCCACCTTGATTGCTAACTTGATTGTCATCCTCGATTCCTTTCCGTCCTGTCTTTTGATGCCTTGTATCCTTTCCTTTAGGGTCACATCATTCTCGGCTATTGGAGGAGCCGGTATGGGAGAGAATCCAGTAGATCAGGGACCAGTTGGAGATCAGCAAGGGGTAGCCCCTCTACCTGGACAGATTCCCATCGAGAACGTTACCGAGCATGAGCCAGTTGAGCTACAGAGGCCAGAGGATCCCGTACCTCCAGTGATGCCGGTAGTACCAGTAGCACTAGATGCGTCGGCACTATTGCAGATTATTAGAGAGTTATTGGAGACCCAGCAACGCCAGATGGCAGCCCAACAGCAACAACAAACCCGACAGCAAGAACAAAATGTGCTACAGAATCAGGGGTTGCAATTAGCCCTTGAGAGAAGTGTCAGAAATGATTCAGGAGCGTCCGGAAGGTTTTGTCGACTTAACCCGAGATATTTTGACGGCACGGAGGATGCCATCACAGCGGATGCTTGGCTTCAGGATACAGAGGCCATATTGACTGCAGCAAAGGTTCCAGCAGAAGAGAAGGTTGACCAGGTCAGACTTTTACTTCAGGATCTCGCCCGCGATTGGTGGGCATCGAAAGAGGTTGGAATGAGGCGTCCTGTTCCCTGGGATAGCTTCAGTACCAGATTCAAGGCCAAGTACTTTGGCGTGGTAGCGTGATATGAGCTACATCAGAGGTTTATCAGTCTCAAGCAGGCTGGTAAGACGGTGGATGGTTATGCAGCGGAGTTCTGCAGGTTAAGTAGGTTTGCTCGAATGATGGTGGCGACAGAGCCAGAGAGAGCAATGAGGTTCCAGCAGGGACTTCACCTAGAGATTTTGCAGCTGGTCGAGGGGCACGACTACCAGACATTCGATGCAATATTGACGGCGGCTCGAAGGCACGAGCTTACTATTCAAAGGTTATCAGCAAGGACTGGGGGCCAGAAGAGGTCTCATACGCAGAGTGCTGGGGGAGGAGCAGTACCTCGGACGTCAGAACCAGCACTTGGCGTCCGTATTCGTGATGCAGCACCAGTCACGACAATTGTGACTGTACCAGTTCGACAGCAGCAATAGAGGAACCAGCAGCAGCGTCAGGAAGCACCAGTGGATTGCACTTACTGTGGTAAGGGAGGGCACACTAGGGATGTGTGTCGTTCAGCTAATGGATTATGCTTGAGGTGTGGCAGTCCAGACCATAGGATTGCCAATTGTCCTATGATGCAGAGGCCAAGAGTGCCAGCTCAACGGTTTCCGGCATTGCCAGCTCCAGAGGTAGCACCGTATCAAGGGCCAGCACTAGCAGTGAGGCCACTAGCCCAGCGCCCATTACTGACGCAAGCTCAGATGTACCGACAAGCGCAACATCAGGTTGGACAGCAGGGCCAGGGAAGGCAGGGACAAAGGCAAGAAGAATTTGGAGTATTAGAGCAGAGGTTGACCGAAGGCGGTCAGATTGTGGGTAAGATTTCAGTATTATTCATTATAATTCCTTGAGTTCTATATTCGAAGAGTGAAGGCGACTTTCTCGTCTCACTCATCTGCTCTCGTATCATGTGATACGTGATATTCATCATGTGTCTTGATTACGAGAGTACGTCCTGGGCAGAGTCTCGTTCTTGATTTAGTCATTGGTACCGACTTATCTCAAGCATTGACCCTTGTCCACTTTGGGTGTCAGTGTAGGACCTCGAGGACGAATTCCTACCTGACTTAAGAGGCATATTTTATTCGTATGTCTCCGATCATTTCCTTCTAGGGTATGATTATTGTTTGTGCTCTTACTTAATTATTCTTGCTTCCTTAAACTGTTCATGTGCCATATGTTGTTTGATAATTGTGCTTGCTATATGTCATGAGTGTATTTCGTGATCTGAGAGCGCGCTCGACTAGCCTTATCAAAATTCTGAGGACGGAATTTTTCTAAGGAGGGTAGAGATGTCACTCCCCATTCCCGGAATACGTAAATTTTTGATTTTTCATGTATATGGTATCTGGCACCTGTATCTTTATTGTATGTATCCTGTATTTGTAACTAGCCATGGCATGGAACAGTATCTCGTCGCGAATTAGTGTGCCACCCCTTGTCCTTGTTTGGTTGTAGGCGTGGTTCACTATTTCGATGATATGATTTCTGAACCATGTTGTGGTTAGAATTTTATTTAATTAATTTAATTAGTTGTATCATGTAGTAATTAACATGTCATTAGTCACATGGTTAGAGCATGTTTAGGGCTTAGGGTTTTTTTAAGCCAACCCCTATATATATTCTCTTCCACACTCTCTCTCCTCATTCACTCTTTTCATTTTCTTTTCCTCCCAACGTTTAGGCAAGTACATCTTGCACCAAATGGAGAGATTATTGCATTTTCATTTCTTGATTTTTCTTTGATATTATTTGTCTATATTGTTCTTCTCTTCATTCTCTACAAGTTTAGTTCTTGAAGTTTTTGATTTTAATGGCTAGTTTGGTGTAGATCTAAGTTTCTAAAAACTAGGATTCTATGGGTTTCCATGGTTTTGATCTATCAAACTTGGTTGTTTTCGAAAACTAATGGTCCTATGTTGTAGGAAATTTAATTCTATCCAATTTTGACCTTTGAAAACTTAGATTTCGACTTGATTTGAGGAAGTTATGGCCAAAATAATTTTGGTCAAACTTCTATGTTCTTCTGTCCTAATTCTGGCAGGGACGATGAATAGTGTCTGGCCACATAAGAATTTCTGGTCGCATGAGCATTTTTGGGCCGCATGACCATTTCTGGCCGCATGAGCATTTTGAGCCGCATAAGAATTTCTGGCCGCATGACCATTTCTGGCCGCATGAGCATTTTTGGGCCGCATGACCATTTCTGGCCGCATGACCATTTCTGGCCGCATGAGCATTTTTGGGCCGCATGACCATTTCTGGCGGCATGACCATTTCTGGTCGCATGAGCATTTTTGGGCCGCATGACCATTTCTGGCCGCATGAGCATTTTTGAACCACATAAGAATTTCTGGCCACATGACCATTTCTGGCCGTATGACCATTTCTGGCCGCATAAGCATTTTTGAGCCGCATAAGAATTTCTGGCCGCATAAGAAATTTTGAGCCGCATAAGGCTAATTTTTGGCTGATTTTGATTGTTTGATGCTCTTTTTGACTGATTTGTGGCCAGAATTTCTCCAAACTTTCAACATAAAAGTTGTTGATCTTTGTCTTGGCTTCAAGGACCTTCATGTCTCACTTTAACCAGAATTTACATGTGACTTTTATGTCACGAGGGGTCCACGCGACTTCCTGACTTGACCATGTTCCGGACCTGATTACCTGTATACGTGCTGGTACATGTTCTAAGTGTGTATTGAGATACAATATTAGTATGCACTGCGATGCTATTTAATGAGTGCACTGAGGTGTGACTCTAGTGCTAAGTGATCATTCGTGTTATATGTCAATACATGTGTACCTTCCAGCACAGTCATGGTAATTGGTCAGTAATAGTGTCGTGGTAAAATGATTGTTGTTTGATGCATTACACTAAGCATGGATCTAGATTGAGCCGATGTGGATTCATACTTAGGGTACACGTACTATGGTACGACATATAGGAGGATGACCATGTGACCACGATATGTAATTCCAATATCGAGATAGGGTTAATCTAAGCAACTTAAATTGGTAGAAGCATTGGAAGGGAACAGAATCTCGAGATCGTACGTCACCAGCCGCCCTGGGTCCCGTCCTGACGCGTCGGGTTGGCTGCCTCGGATACTGTATAGTCATCCGTACTAGTGGAGTACAGTATCTGATTTGTGACTGTCGAGCCAGCTCTTTCTATAGGACAGCTGGAACCGTTACTGCTTATTCTAGCGCGGTGGCCTTTCGAGGGACCGGTGCATTTCGTACTTGCTTGTATATAATGGTTTGGCTAGCCCTGCTGGAATGCGATACGATCTGAGGATTCCTATATATATATATATATATATATATATATATATATATATAGCATTACTGGGATAACCCAGGCAAATCATAGAAAGCCGTAGGATTGATTGGCCGATTGTAAGCTGATTTGTTTGTGATATATTTTCTTCTGTTAGCTACCGAGGAACATGGACTATCGTGGTGCGTGGTCCAACCCATGTCCTTGTTTGGTTGTTGGGTTGGGCTATTGTGCTGCGATAGGCTATGGACCGAAGTCGCGATCAGAAGCCCTTTTTACCTGCCCATGGTTATAGGATATATCTTATCTCGGTACGATATTGGCACCGTTTGTCCTTGTTTGGTTGTAAGGGTGTCGTATTGTCTCGATAATATGGTATAAGCCTATAACTCGTGAATCAGGTCTTATTTAACTCATTGGATTTATCTCACTCTTTTGTGCTCCCTTGTGGTACTTGCTATTCGGGGCCTGACCCCGCTGGTTTTGTTTGGCCAGATCTCGTAGCAGCTCCTGAGGATCCAGCCTTCCACCCGAACAATGGTGCACACCAGGAGTATGGGCGCCAGGGACCATGAGTGGGTTTCTTCTTCACCGCTCTGATATCTTCTTTTTTGTACTTGGCGTTTAGCCACCGGCACTTGTTTAGCCGGCAGTTCTGGATACTAGTTTCTTTTGCATAATTGTAATTAAATCAGACTGCAGCTGATTATAGTTATGTACTATTGACTCTCGGAACTAGCACATCATTTTGCATAGCTAGACTCATGAATCATTCTGATGAAGCGTCGGGGACGCCTTACTGCTTTGTCTTATATGATCATTATTTACTGCTTCTTGTTTTGATTGATTGAGACATAGATGCTCTGTGGGACCATAGGAGACCTGATTGTAGCATGCACCCCCTAGTCTCTTGACAGTCACGATCGCCGTATGACGTTTATATACCTCATACGGTGTAGCTGGCCTAGTCCGTCTCAGTATTCCGGTACTGGGGCGTGACAAGGTTTTAGTGGTGGCCCATGCAGGTCTGTTTTTCAGACTTGTGGGGTGTTGCGATTATAGGAGTCTCAATCAAAACATGTTTCCCTTGATCTCCTGATTCGTTTTCTCTTTCTCCCACCTTGATTGCTAACTTGATTGTCATCCTCGATTCCTTTCCGTCCTGTCTTTTGATGCCTTGTATCCTTTTTGTTAGGGTCACATCATCCTCGGCTATTGGAGGAGCCGGCATGGGAGAGAATCCAGTAGATGAGGGACCAGTTGGAGATCAGCAAGGGGTAGCCCCTCTACCTGGACAGATTCCCATCGAGAACGTTACCGAGCATGAGCCAGTTGAGCTACAGAGGCCAGAGGATCCCGTACCTCCAGTGATGCCGGTAGTACCAGTAGCACTAGATGCGTCGGCACTATTGCAGATTATTAAAGGGTTATTGGAGACCCAGCAACGCCAGACGGCAGCCCAACAGCAACAACAAACCCGACAGCAAGAACAAAATGTGCTACAGAATCAGGGGTTGTAATTAGCCCTTGAGAGATGTGTCAGAAATGATTCAGGAGCGTCCGGAAGGTTTTGTCGACTTAACCCGAGATATTTTGACGGCACGGAGGATGCCATCACAGCGGATGCTTGGATTCAGGATACAGAGGCCATATTGACCGTAGCAAAGGTTCTAGCAAAAGAAAAGGTTGACCAGGTCAGACTTTTACTTCAGGATCTCGCCCGCGATTGGTGGGCATCGAAAGAGGTTGGAATGAGGCGTCCTGTTCCCTGGGAAAGCTTCAGTACCAGATTCAAGGCCAAGTACTTTGGCATGGTAGCGCGATATGAGCTACAGCAGAGGTTTATCAGTCTCAAGCAGGCTGGTAAGACGGTGGATGGTTATACAGCGGAGTTCTGCAGGTTAAGTAGGTTTGCTCGAATGATGGTGGCGACAGAGCCAGAGAGAGCAATAAGGTTCCAGCAGGGACTTCACCTAGAGATTTTGTAGCTGGTCGAGGGGCACGACTACCAGACATTCGATGCAGTATTGACGGCAGCTCGGAGGCACGAGCTTACTATTCAAAGGTTATCAGCAAGGACTGGGGGCCAGAAGAGGTCTCATACGCAGAGTGCTGGGGGAGGAGCAGTACCTCGGACGTCAGCACCAGCACCTGGCGTCCATATTCGTGATGCAGCACCAGTCACGACAATTGTGACTGCACCAGTTCGACAGCAGCAACAGAGGAACCAGCAGCATCGTCAGGAAGCACCAGTGGGTTGCACTTACTGTGGTAAGGGAGGGCACACTAGGGATGTGTGTCGTTCAGCTAATGGATTATGCTTGAGGTGTGGCAGTCCAGACCATAGGATTGCCAATTGTCCTATAATGCAGAGGCCAGGAGGGCCAGCTCAACGGTTTCCGGCGTTGCCAGCTCCAGAGGTAGCACCGTATCAAGGGCCAGCACTAGCAGTGAGGCCACTAGACCAGCGCCCATTACTGACGCAAGCTCAGATGTACCGACAAGTGCAACATCAGATTGGACAGCAGGGCCAGGGAAGGCAGGGACAAAGGTAAGAAGAATTTGGAGTATTAGAGCAGAGGTTGACCGAAGGCGGTCAGATTGTGGATAAGATTTCAGTATTATTCATTATAATTCCTTGAGTTCTATATTCGAAGAGTGAAGGCGACTTTCTCGTCTCACTCATATGCTCTCGTATCATGTGATACGTGATATTCATCATGTGTCTTGATTACGAGAGTACGTCCTGGGCAGAGTCTCGTTCTTGATTTAGTCATTGGTACCGACTTATCTCAAGCATTAACCCTTATCCACTTTGGGTGTCAGTGTAGGACCTCGAGGACGAATTCCTACCTGACTTGAGAGGCATATTTTATTTGTATATCTTCGATCATTTCTTTCTAGGGTATGATTATTATTTATGCTCTTACATAATTATTCTTGCTTCCTTAAACTGTTCATGTGCCATATGTTGTTTGATAATTGTGCTTGCTATATGTCATGAGTGTATTTTGTGATCTGAGAGCGCGCTCGACTAGCCTTATCGAAATTCCAAGGACAGAATTTTTCTAAGGAGGGTAGAGATGTCACTCCCCATTCCCGGAATACGTAAATTTTTGATTTTTCATGTATATGGTATCTGATACCTGTATCTTTATTGTATGTATCCTGTATTTGTAACTAGCCATGGCATGGAACAGTATATCGTCGCGAATTAGTGTGCCACCCCTTGTCCTTGTTTGGTTGTAGGCGTGGTTCACTATTTCGATGATATAATTTCTGAACCGTGTTGTGGTTAGGATTTTATTTAATTAATTTAATTAGTTGTATCATGTAGCAATTAACATGTCATTAGTCACATGGTTAGAGCATGTTTAGGGCTTAGGGTTTTCTTAAGCCAACCCCTATATATATTTTCTTCCACACTCTCTCTCCTCATTCACTCTTTTTATTTTCTTTTCCTCCCAACGTTTAGGCAAGTACATCTTGTACCAAATGGAGAGATTATTGTATTTTTATTTCTTGATTTTTCTTTGATATTATTTGTCTATATTGTTCTTCTCTTCATTCTCTACAAGTTTAGTTCTTGGAGTTTTTGATTTTAATGGCTAGTTTGGTGTAGATCTAAGTTTCTAAAAACTAGGATTCTATGGGTTTCCATGGTTTTGATCTATCAAACTTGGTTGTTTTCGAAAACTAATGGTCCTATGTTGTAGGAAATTTAATTCTATCCAATTTTGACCTTTGAAAACTTAGATTTCGACTTGATTTGAGGAAGTTATGGCCAAAATAATTTTGGTCAAACTTCTATGTTCTTCTGTCCTGATTCTGGCAGGGACGATGAATAGTTTCTGGCCGCATAAGAATTTTTGGCCGCATGAGCATTTTTGGGCCGCATGACCATTTCTGGCCGCATGAGCATTTTGAGCCGCATAAGAATTTTGGCCGCATGAGCATTTTTGGCCGCATGAGCATTTTTGGGCCGCATGACCATTTCTGGCCGCATGACCATTTCTGGCCGCATGACCATTTCTGGCCGCATGACCATTTTTGGGCCGCATGACCATTTCTGGCCGCATGACCATTTCTGGTCGCATGAGCATTTTTGGGCCGCATGACCATTTCTGGCCGCATGAGCATTTTTGTGCCGCATAAGAATTTCTGGCCACATGACCATTTCTGACCGCATGACCATTTCTGGCCGCATAAGCATTTTTGAGCCGCATAAGAATTTCTGGCCGCATAAGAAATTTTGAGCCGCATAAGGCTGATTTTGATTGTTTGATGCTCTTTTTGACTGATTTGTGGCCAGAATTTCTCCAAACTTCCAACATAAAAGTTGTAGATCTTTGTCTTGGCTTCAAGGACCTTCATGTCTGACTTTAACCAGAATTTACATGTGGCTTTTATGTCACGAGGGGTCCACGCGACTTCCTGACTTGACCATGTTCCGGACCTGATTACCTGTATACGTGCTGGTACATATTCTAAGTGTGTATTGATATACAATATTATTATGCACTGCGATGCTATTTAATGAGTGCACTGAGGTGTGACTCTACGTGATAAGTGATCATTCGTGTTATATGTCAATACATGTGTACCTTCCAGCACAGTCATGGTAATTGGTCAGTAATAGTGTCGTGGTAAAATGATTGTTGTTTGATGCATTACACTAAGCATGGATCTAGATTGAGTCGATGTAGATTCATACTTAGGGTACACGTACTATGGTACGACATATAGGAGGATGACCATGTGACCACGACATGTAATTCCAATATCGAGATAGGGTTAATCTAAGCAACTTAAATTGGTAGAAGCATTGGGAGGGAACAGAATCTCGAGATCGTACGTCACCAGCCGCCCTGGGTCCCGTCCTGGCGCGTCGGGTTGGCTGCCTCGGATACTGTATAGTCATCCGCAATAGTGGAGTACAGTATCTGATTTGTAACTGCCGAGCCAGCTCTTTCTATAGGACAGCTGGAACCGTTACTGCTTATTCTAGCGCGGTGGCCTTTCGAGGGACCGGTGCATTTCGTGCTTGCTTGTATATAATGGTTTGGCTAGCCCTGCTGGAATGCGATACGATCTGAGAATTCCTATATATATATATATATATATATATTGCATTACTGGGATAACCCAGGCAAATCATAGAAAGCCGTAGGATTGATTGGCCGATTATAAGCTGACTTGTTTGTGATATATTTTCTTCTGTTAGCTACCGAGGAACATGGACTATCGTGGTGCGTGGTCCAACCCATGTCCTTGTTTGGTTGTTGGGTTGGGCTATTGTGCTGCGATAGGCTATGGACCGAAGTCGCGATCAGAAGCCCTTTTTACCTGCCCATGGTTATAGGATATATCTTATTTCGGCACGATATTAGCACCGTTTGTCCTTGTTTGGTTGTAAGGGTGTCGTATTGTCTCGATGATATGGTATAAGCCTATAACTCGTGAATCAGGTCTTATTTAACTCATTGGATTTATCTCACTCTTTTGTGCTCCCTTGTGGTACTTGCTATTCGGGGCCTGACCCCGCTGGTTTTGTTTGGCCAGATCTCGTAGCAGCTCCTGAGGATCCAGCCTTCCACCCGAACAATGGTGCACACCAGGAGTATGGGCGCCAGGGACCATGAGTGGGTTTCTTCTTCACCGCTCTGATATCTTCTATTTTGTACTTGGCGTTTAGCCACCGGCACTTGTTTAGCCGGCAGTTCTGGATACTAGTTTCCTTTGCATAATTGTAATTAAATCAGACTGCAGCTGATTATAGTTATGTACTATTGACTCTCGGAACTAGCTCATCATTTTGCATAGCTAGACTCATGAATCATTCTGATGAAGCGTCGGGAACGCCTTACTGCTTTGTCTTATATGATCATTATTTACTTCTTCTTATTTTGATTGATTGAGACATAGATGCTCTGTGGGACCATAGGAGACCTGATTGTAGCATGTACCCCCTAGTCTCTTGACAGCCACGATCGCCGTATGACGTTTATATACCTCATACGGTGTAGCTGGCCTAGTCCGTCTCAGTATTCCGGTACTGGGGCGTGACAAGGTTTTAGTGGTGGCCCATGCAGGTCTGTTTTTCAGACTTGTGGGGTGTTGCGATTATAGGAGTCTCAATCAAAACATGTTCCCCTTGATCTCCTGATTCGTTTTCTCTTTCTTCCACCTTGATTGCTAACTTGATTGTCATCCTCGATTCCTTCCTATCCTGTCTTTTGATGCCTTGTATCCTTTCCTTTAGGGTCACATCATTCTCGACTATTGGAGGAGCCGGCATGGGAGAGAATCCAGTAGATCAGGGACCAGTTGGAGATCAGCAAGGGGTAGCCCCTCTACCTGGACAGATTCCCATCGAGAACGTTACCGAGCATGAGCCAGTTGAGCTACAGAGGCCAAAGGATCCCGTACCTCCAGTGATGCCGGTAGTACCAGTAGCACTAGATGCGTCGGCACTATTGCAGATTATTAGAGGGTTATTGGAGACCCAGCAACGCCAGACGGCAGCCCAACAGCAACAACAAACCCGACAACAAGAACAAAATGTGCTACAGAATCAAGGGTTGCAATTAGCCCTTGAGAGAAGTGTCAGAAATGATTTAGGAGCGTCCGGAAGGTTTTGTCGACTTAATCCGAGATATTTTGACGGCACGGAGGATGCCATCACGACGGATGCTTGGCTTCAGGATACAGAGGCCATATTGACCACAACAAAGGTTCCAGCAGAAGAGAAGGTTGACCAGGTCAGACTTTTACTTCAGGATCTCGCCCGCGATTGGTGGGCATCGGAAGAGGTTGGAATGAGGCATCCTGTTCCCTGGGATAGCTTCAGTACCAGATTCAAGGCCAAGTACTTTGGCGTGGTAGCGCGATATGAGCTACAACAGAGGTTTATCAGTCTCAAGCAGGCTGGTAAGACGGTGGATGGTTATGCAGCAAAATTCTGCAGGTTAAGTAGGTTTGCTCGGATGATGGTGGCGACAGAGCCAGAGAGAGCAATGAGGTTCCAGCAGGGACTTCACCTAGAGATTTTGCAGCTGGTCGAGGGGCACGACTACCAGACATTCGATGCAGTATTGACGGCGGCTCGGAGGCACGAGGTTACTATTCAAATGTTATCAGCAAGGACTGGGGGCCAGAAGAGGTCTCATACGCAGAGTGCTGGGGGAGGAGCAGTACCTCAGACGTCAGCACTAGCACCTGGCGTCCGTATTCGTGATGCAGCACCAGTCACGACAATTATGACTGCACCAGTTCGACAGCAGCAACAGAGGAACCAGCAGCAGCGTCAGAAAGCACCAGTGGGTTGCACTTACTGTGGTAAGGGAGGGCACACTAGGGATGTGTGTCGTTCAGCTAATGGATTATGCTTAAGGTATGACAGTCCAGACCATAGGATTGCCAATTGTCCTATGATGCAGAGGCCAGGAGGGCCAGCTCAACGGTTTCTGGCGTTGCCAGCTCCAGAGGTAGCACCGTATCAAGGGCCAGCACTAGCAGTGAGGCCACTAGCCCAGCGCCCATTACTGATGCAAGCTCAGATGTACCGACAAGCGCAACATCAGGTTGGACAGCAGGGCCAGGGAAGGCAGGGACAAAGGCAAGAAGAATTTGGAGTATTAGAGCAGAGGTTGGCCAAAGACGGTCAGATTGTGGGTAAGATTTCAGTATTATTCATTATAATTCCTTGAGTTCTATATTCGAAGAGTGAAGGCGACTTTCTCGTCTCACTCATCTGCTCTCGTATCATGTGATACGTGATATTCATCATGTGTCTTGATTACGAGAGTACGTCCTGGGAAGAGTCTCGTTCTTGATTTAGTCATTGGTACCGACTTATCTCAAGCATTGACCCTTGTCCACTTTGGGTGTCAGTGTAGGACCTCGAGGACGAATTCCTACCTGACTTGAGAGGCATATTTTATTCGTATGTCTCCGATCATTTCCTTCTAGGGTATGATTATTGTTTGTGCTCTTACTTAATTATTCTTGCTTCCTTAAACTGTTCATATGCCATATGTTGTTTGATAATTGTGCTTGCTATATGTCATGAGTGTATTTCGTGATCTGAGAGCGCGCTCGACTAGCCTTATCGAAATTCCGAGGACGGAATTTTTTTAAGGAGGGTAGAGATGTCACTCCCCATTCCCGAAATACGTAAATTTTTGATTTTTCATGTATATGGTATCTGGCACCTGTATCTTTATTGTATGTATCCTGTATTTGTAACTAGCCATGGCATGGAACAGTATCTCGTCGCGAATTAGTGTGCCACCCCTTGTCCTTGTTTGGTTGTAGGCGTGGTTCACTATTTCGATGATATGATTTTTGAACCGTATTGTGGTTAGGATTTTATTTAATTAATTTAATTAGTTGTATCATGTAGCAATTAACATGTCATTAGTCACATGGTTAGAGCATGTTTAGGGCTTAGGGTTTTCTTAAGCCAACCCCTATATATATTCTCTTCCTCACTCTCTCTCCTCATTCACTCTTTTCATTTTCTTTTCCTCCCAACGTTTAGGCAAGTACATCTTGCACTAAATGGAGAGATTATTGCATTTTTATTTCTTGATTTTTGTTTGATATTATTTGTCTATATTGTTCTTCTCTTCATTCTCTACAAGTTTTGTTCTTGGAGATTTTGATTTTAATGGCTAGTTTGGTATAGATCTAAGTTTCTAAAAACTAGGGTTCTATGGGTTTCCATGGTTTTGATCTATCAAACTTGGTTGTTTTTGAAAACTAATGGTCCTATGTTGTAGGAAATTCAATTCTATCCAATTTTGACCTTTGAAAACTTAGATTTTGACTTGATTTGAGGAAGTTATGGCCAAAACAATTTTGGTCAAACTTCTACGTTCTTCTGTCCTGATTCTGGCAGGGACGATGAATAGTGTCTGGCCGCATAAGAATTTCTGGCCGTATGAGCATTTTTGGGCCGTATGACCATTTCTAGCCGCATGAGCATTTTGAGCCGTATAAGAATTTCTGGCCGCATGACCATTTCTGGCCGCATGAGCATTTTTGGACCGCATGACCATTTCTGGCCGCATGACCATTTCTGGCCGCATGAGGATTTTTGGACCGCATGACCATTTCTGTCCGCATGAGCATTTTTGAGCCGCATAAGAATTTCTGACCGCATGACCATTTCTGACCGCATGACCATTTCTGGCCGCATAAGCATTTTTGAGCCGCATAAGAATTTCTGGCCGCATAAGAAATTTTGAGCCGCATAAGGCTGATTTTTGGCTGATTTTGATTGTTTGATGCTCTTTTTGACTGATTTGTGGCCAGAATTTCTCCAAACTTCCAACATAAAAGTTGTAGATCTTTGTCTTGGCTTCAAGGACCTTCTTGTCTCACTTTAACCAGAATTTACATGTGACTTTTATGTCACGAGGGGTCCACGCGACTTCCTGACTTGACCATGTTCCGGACCTGATTACCTATACGTGCTGGTACATGTTCTAAGTGTGTATTGAGATACAATATTAGTATGCACTGCGGTGCTATTTAATGAGTGCACTGAGGTGTGACTCTACGTGCTAAGTGATCATTCGTGTTATATGTCAATACATGTGTACCTTCCAGCACAGTCATGGTAATTGGTCAGTAATAGTGTCGTGGTAAAATGATTGTTGTTTGATGCATTACACTAAGCATGGATCTAGATTGAGCCGATGTGGATTCATACTTAGGGTACACGTACTATGGTACGACATATAGGAGGATGACCATGTGACCACGACATGTAATTCCAATATCGAGATAGGGTTAATCTAAGCAACTTAAATTGGTAGAAGCATTGGGAGGGAACAGAATCTCGAGATCGTACGTCACCAGCCGTCCTGGGTCCCGTCCTGGCGCGTCGGGTTGGCTGCCTCAGATACTGTATAGTCATCCGCACTAGTGGAGTACAGTATCTGATTTATGACTGCCGAGCCAGCTCTTCCTATAGGAGAGCTGGAACCGTTACTGCTTATTCTAGCGCGGTGGCCTTTCGAGGGACCGGTGTATTTCGTGCTTGCTT
Organism: Iris pallida; assembly: GCA_029216955.1. Taxonomy (NCBI): domain Eukaryota; kingdom Viridiplantae; phylum Streptophyta; class Magnoliopsida; order Asparagales; family Iridaceae; genus Iris; species Iris pallida. The sequence continues at coordinate 11,302,573 of JANAVB010003000.1, read as the reverse complement.
GTATATAATGGTTTGGCTAGCCCTGCTGGAATGCGATACGATCTGAGGATTCCTATATATATATATATATATATATATTGCATTACTGGGATAACCCAGGCAAATCATAGAAAGCTGTAGGATTGATTGGCCGATTGTAAGCTGACTTGTTTGTGATATGTTTTCTTCTGTTAGCTACCGAGGAACATGGACTATCGTGGTGCGTGGTCCAACCCATGTCCTTGTTTGGTTGTTGGGTTGGGCTATTGTGCTGCGATAGGCTATGGACCGAAGTCGCGATCAGAAGCCCTTTTTACCTGCCCATGGTTATAGGATATATCTTATCTCGGCACGATATTGGCACCGTTTGTCCTTGTTTGGTTGTAAGGGTGTCGTATTGTCTCGATGATATGGTATAAGCCTATAACTCGTGAATCAGGTCTTATTTAACTCATTGGATTTATCTCACTCTTTTGTGCTCCCTTGTGGTACTTGCTATTCGGGGCCTGACCCCGCTGGTTTTGTTTGGCCAGATCTCGTAGCAGCTCCTGAGGATCCAGCCTTCCACCCGAACAATGGTGCACACCAGGAGTATGGGCGCCAGGGACCATGAGTGGGTTTCTTCTTCACCGCTCTGATATCTTCTATTTTGTACTTGGCATTTAGCCACCGGCACTTGTTTAGCCGGCAGTTCTGGACACTAGTTTCCTTTGTATAATTGTAATTAAATCAGACTGCAGCTGATTATAGTTATGTACTATTGACTCTCGGAACTAGCTCATCCTTTTGCATAGCTAGACTCATGAATCATTCTGATGAAGCATCGGGGACGGCTTACTGCTTTGTCTTATATGATCATTATTTACTGCTTTTTGTTTTGATTGATTGAGACATAGATGCTCTGTGGGACCATAGGAGACCTGATTGTAGCATGCACCCCCTAGTCTCTTGACAGCCACGATCGCTGTATGACGTTTATATACCTCATACGGTGTAGCTGGCCTAGTCCGTCTCAGTATTCCGGTACTGGGGCGTGACAAGGTTTTAGTGGTGGCCCATGCAGGTCTATTTTTCAGACTTGTGGGGTGTTGCGATTATAGGAGTCTCAATCAAAACATGTTCCCCTTGATCTCCTGATTCGATTTCTCTTTCTCCCACCTTGATTGCTAACTTGATTGTCATCCTCGATTTCTTTCCGTCCTGTCTTTTGATGCCTTGTATCCTTTCCTTTAGGGTCACATCATTCTCGTCTATTGGAGGAGCCGGCATGGGAGAGAATCCAGTAGATCAGGGACCAGTTGGAGATCAGCAAGGGGTAGCCCCTCTACCTGGACAGATTCCCATCGAGAACGTTACCGAGCATGAGCCAGTTGAGCTACAGAGGCCAGAGGATCCCGTACCTCCAGTGATGCCGGTAGTACCAGTAGCACTAGATGCGTCGGCACTATTGCAGATTATTAGAGGGTTATTGGAGACCCAGCAAAGCCAGACGGCAGCCCAACATTAACAACAAACCCGACTTGTTCATAGTTTTCCATGGTGGCCGACCTTATCTTGCTCAGTTGTACACTTGTTCATAGCCGGTCGGATGGAAAGCCTGATCATGTTTTTCCAAGCCGATCACATAACGTACTAATAATTCAAGTCATATTTTATATTTATTTATCATAGGAGGCTAAGTTCTGTTCGGGAGAAGGATTACAACCTCGGTCCTTGTTTGGTTTAAGGGTTGTAACTCGGCTTCCTGATAGTTCCCAAGTCATCCTATATATATATTGTCGTCCTATTCAGTACTCACTGAAGAACAGATGGCAACTCTAGAGGGGGGTTAATAGAGTTTATAGCGATAATAGCCATTTAAAAAATTAAACTCTTTCACAGTCTAAGAATAATCATAGTAAGTGCGAAAATTAATAAGGAGCAAGAAAGCATACGCTAACACAGCCGATTTTAAGCTGGTTTCCCTCGTGGAGGACTAGTCCAGGCCTGAGAACTCTAGCTCAGGATTAAATCCACTATTTGTGAAATAGTAGTTACACCCCGTGCCTTTTCTTCAGAAGATCACGTCAATTTCTTACAAAGGATCGCAGTGGCGATGCTTGGAATTTTCTAAGCGACTTCTTGAACTCTTGCACAAGACTCCTAACTGGGATATGCTGAGCACTCGAGACTTAGGAAGCTTGTGGCTAGTAGATGAAGAAGGGTATGGCTTATATTGAGCTTAAGAGAGAAGAGAAGAGAAGACTGGATGAATGAAAATGAGAGAATTCTTGGCCTATTTATAGGTTTTTAGCGGGCAGAATTCGGCCAGAATTCTGGTAGGAATTTTCAAAAATTTGGCCGTTGGACAACTAGCAACCAGCCAACCCTAAAAATTAGGGTGCTGATTTTTAGGGAACAGAGTTCGGCCCGAACTCTGTGTGGAGGCAGAGTTCGGTCCGAACTCTGTATCCAGAGCACAGAATAGGTCTAAGGGTCCAATAGGCTTATTTTGGATGTGGAGCTTTATGGATTTTGGATAAGTTATGGGTTTAGTCTCAAGAGCTCAGCACAACTCAGCTTAAAATCATTCTAGACTCAATAAATATAAAAGTACAGACTCAAAAATGACTGCATTTGTAAAACTGAGCTGTCGTCTGGCTGGAGCTGAATGTAGTCGTCGTGTGTCGTATTGAAATATTACAAGTATTATTTAGTCAATGTTATCAATATTTGGTTGACTGTGACTTTGTGTCAACAATCTCCCCCATATTGATAATTGACAAAAATAATAATTGTATATTCAATATTCATACCTGGACACATGAAGCGACAAAAATTTTTTTAGCTCCCCCATAATTAGTGCCGAGTCTTAAGAATAGCTCCCCCATAAACAATGCTGGGAATCTTGTTGGCTTGTTAAGAATATTCTTCCAAAAGCACATATAAATCAAAGGCATATATAAAACAGAATATACACATATCTCCCCCTTTTGGCATTTAGCAATATGAGATAACAAATAATAACTGGTAAACATATCCAAAGGAGAAGAAACTGCATATAAACTAAGATAATGACCAAATGTCTCAAGAGTCATATAAACTGATAATAGAACTACCAAAGTCTCAAAGGACACAACTCATAATAAGTCTACTACAAACCAAGTACATAAAAGCAACTAAAGCAAAAAGCATAAACCATAATCTAAGATCCTCGGTAGCAGCATCAAGAGTAGTCCATATCCATCATCGAGCATGAGATGGCCCGGCACTGTCCGATGGATCAGTAAAGGAGCGACGTGGGTCCACAAATGCCGCATCGGGATCCATGTAGCGATGGACCCAAGGGTCATCAATACGAAATCCTTCACGATCGGGGTCTCGCTCCATAGGAGTGGGCATGGTAGGATGGCGAGACATGGAATACCGGATGTAATGCAGCGAGTTGCTGATAGCACTCATCTGCAAGGTGGTCCGATAATCCAGCTGAGTCCAACGATCGTCCTCCAAAGTAAAGCGATCTCGGAGCATGGTCTGAAGAGACCCAAGAGTGGTAGGAGGAGGAGGAGGATCTTGTCCAAGAGGAGGGACATCTGGCTCATCATCAGAATGCTCAGACACTACTGGTGAGCCAATGGCCGCCTGAAGCCTCCTTGCCTTAGAGAGGAAGGCAGGGGCAGATAAGAATGGACACTCATCAAGGGGTACATGAAACGTACGAAAGATCATAGGAATGTATAATACATAAACCAAAGATCTTGGTTTCTTCCTACTGTTGATCATCTAATCCATCATTGTGCGTGGAAGATTAAAGGAACATGGAAGTGGAGATGGTACAATGCTGAGATCTCAAAGTAAGTGACTTCATCGGTAGAACCCGCTTTGGGTAGAATGGTGTTGAAAATGATCCGATGAAGCTCATAGAAATAAGGATTAAGGAATTTAGCCAAAAGCTTACGAGGACGTGTGTTAGGGCTACACAAGTCGTCCTTGAAACTTTCAAGTGAAATTCCTTCGGGAAATTGAAATGATCTAGCTTCAACAAGCTTTTCCCAAGAATTTGGCTCTTGAAGCTCAAGATATTCGGCCAATTCTAAATCGTCAAAGGAGATATCAATTCCCGCAACTCGTGAATAAATATGAGTGTCATCATGGGTTACATTGCAGTAAAACATTTGAATGGCACTACGATAAATGACCGAATTTGTGGTAACAAGTTCATCAAGGCAAAGGTCATGAAATAATACATCATATTATGAGAATATAGTAAAGTTGATGGGGTATCCCGCAAACACCGGACGTGTACGAAAGTCACTAAACCAATCATTTGAGGCGTCTAGTGATACAAAAATTCGGTCGTCGTAAGTGTTTGGATCATGGGGACGTGGAGGATTGAACAACGGATGGATTTGTTGTTCAATGGCCGGTGCAACGGGTGGTGCAACGGGCGGTTCAACGCGGGAAGGAGCATTTGACGAGGATACTTCCTCTGTCCGAAGTCTCTTTCCGCGGTTGAACAGACGAGGAGCCATAATACAATAGATAATGAAAGAAATTGAGATATAGAAAAGTAAAGAATTATACCTCAAACTAGTGATGAACAATGAAGGAGAATTGAAAAATAAGTCTTCTCCTTGAGTTTGGAGAAGAATGGAGCTCTAGAAAGGAGAAATTAGGGTTAGGGTTTTGAGAGACTTGAGTTGGAGAAGTGGAGAAGGTGGTAATGAGGAAGGAGAGGGAAGAGAAACCGAAAATATGGTGAGGGTTTCTCTTGGTCGGAGCAAAACATGGCCATTGGATCTAATTTTTGATCAACGGCTGAGACTGTTCCCGGTTCTGGAACAGTCAGGCCGAATTTGGCCCGAACTCTGGTAGGGGCAGAGTTCGGCCCGAATTCCGGATCCTGGCCACAGAACAGGAATCAGGCAGAAAAGTGAAAAATATTGGTTAAGTAAAATAAAACCAATATAAGACATGAGTATAATTACAGAAAAGATCCAATAGGTAAACAAAAGAATAACAGATAGTGAGTTTTAAGCAGCAATATGAAGTTGAAAAATTAGTATTTCAGCATGTGATAAATGAAAATGAACCATATAATAAACAAGGAATTATATCATAATTCAATATTTTGAAGCTGCCATTGGTTAGCTGCAGGGGCCGGATCCCAGCTAGCGGTAGTCCTGAGGACTAGTGTACCGTGTCGCTTAGGCTTTTATGCCTTGTTGTCAGAAGGACCCTTTCGGCTTGTACCCATAGCAAGTTCATCATAAGAGAATTAAGATATACTCGATATTTATGCAGGTTTATTTTAATTTACAACAGCTTCATCTAAAATTCTAAGTTCACGACAAAGAAAATTGAAGCGCTCTTCGGATAATAGTTTTGTAAGGAAATCTGCTAACTGATGATCAGTGTCAATAAATTCTAAGTTAATCGTGCCATTTTGCTGATGATCTCGCAAAACATGGTGACGTATTTCAATGTGCTTCGTGCGTGAGTGACAAATGGGGTTCTTAGTAAGATTTATAGCACTAGTGTTGTCACAAAAGATAGGAATATGCATGAAAGATAAGTTATAGTCTTCAAGGGTTTGCTTTATCCACAGAATTTGTGCACAACAACTCCCAGCTGCGATGTATTCAGCTTCTGTTGTGGATAGTGCGACAGAATTCTGCTTCTTGCTAAACCAAGAGACTAAAGTTTTTCCTAATAAATGATATGTGCCGCTCGTACTTTTACGGTCGACCTTGCATCCGGCGAAGTCAGCATCAGAGTAACCAATGAGGTCAAATAATGTTGACTTGGGATACCATAGGCCTACTGTAACCGTACCCTTAAGGTATCAAAAGATACGCTTAACCGCGGTCATGTGTGATTCCTTAGGATTTGCTTGATATCTAGCACACAGGCAAACGCTAAACATTATATCAGGGCGACTGGCAATAAGGTAAAGTAGACTGCCTATCATACCTCGATACTTACGTTGATGTACGGGTTTGCCGCTATCATCTGGTTTGAGTTTGGTTGAAGTAGCCATTGGAGTGCTGATTGGTTTGACGTTGTCAAGGTCGAATTTCTTCAGCATGTCCTTTGTATACTTTGACTGACAGATTGTAACACCCAGTTTTCCAAATGAGGGTATTTTGGTTATTTTTAAAAATTTTAGAATTTAATTTGTATTATTATTATTATTTATAATTAATGTGATTTTTGAGTGATTTTTAGAATAATTGTTTTTGGTGTTTTAGAGACTTTGACTTAAGTTGACCTTGTAGACTAACCTAGTGGAAAACCTAGGTCTTGACTTTGTGATTAGGATTTGAAAACTTAGGTTGACTTAAGTTCATGAGGATTAACTCATTGGGATTAGTTTGGTGAAAATAGGAGCTAGTTTGATTAAGTAATGGCTTGTGAAGTCACAAGTCATTTTATGACTAATAGGCTTAATGGCCCATAGCCCACACCCATTGAACCAAGCCCTAACCCTAGGAAATCTGACCAGTCCACTATGGTCAGCCCCCCTATTTATATGCTCCTAAAATTAGGGTTGCCTCTTTAGGAAATATTGCCATTTGGAAGAGGTGAGTCCCCATCTTTGTAAATCCTTAGAAAATCCATTTTTTCTCCAAATTCCTTCAAACAAATTGCATTAGGACCTAATGATAGTTTTTTTGCTGTTATTAATGAGTATTTACAGGAAGAACACAATTTGAGGAAGTTTGGTAGTTTGTGGAGCTCTTTCCATTTGAGGATTTTGACCCATTGTTCACCTATAGGTATAATTCCTTCTATTGCTCCTAAATTCTGTTAAAAATCATTTTAGGAATGCCCTAGCCCTAACCTAGCTGTAGGAATAGCTAACCCTAAGTTTTGTGTCTAATTCGTGTCCTATTTGGACACGTATCAGTGACATGGTACATGTGTTCGACGAAATATCCCAAAGGACATTTCGGTTGAGTTTTAGAAATGTGTTTGAATAGAAATTAGGGTTTTGGTCTTGCTTATGAGTTTCTAGTGTTTGAGTGTAGTTTTCGTGTCGTGTCGGGCCACGGGGGACACGGGAACACGCGGGTGCGTGTGCGCGCGCGCGATACTGTGCGTGCCCTGCTACTCGGGGTTTGCTGTGCAGTGCACACGCCACTTCAACACCTAATTTTTGACACAGTGGTTGGGGCACTGTCTGACACGAGGCTCGCAAAGTTTTGCGAGTCCTCGTGTCGTGTCGGACACGCTATTTCGTGTGCACGGGGAAACCACTGGTGCATGTGTGTATTGTGTTTGTATTCTTGTGTTTTAATCGTTTTTAAATGTTTTAATGATTAAATAGATCCTAAATATCATGTTTTAACCTCTGTTATAATATCTACATGATTAACTAGGGTTTTTGGATGAGGAATATGAAATTGAACATGGGCTCTTTGTCATTCCTGATACACTGTGCTGATACTGTCAATTCCAGTCTTCCTAACCATTTTAATTCCTTATTGTGTTATGTTTTCAATTGATTTTGATCCTTACATGTTAAATATCATGGTAACTAAGTGTAGGGCATTCGAGTTTGGTTTTGGAATGTGTAAAATAGAATTTTGGTATTCATGTTGAGTTGATTTTTCCTGTGTTATGTGAACTGAATTTGTTTCCTGTTTAGTGAACTGTTAACTGATTTACATTCCAGTTTCCTTTTCCAACTAATTGATCCTAGTTTAAATTGTTGTTTTCATTGATTGATTATTCCTACATGTTTGTTGAAACAGTTAAATTCATGTAGGCTTTTGGTTTGGAAAGGGAGTTTAGTATGGGGGTTAATTTAGAATTTGTTGAACTATTGTTGACTGTAAATTCAAACCTGAGATTAAGTTCCACATCTAAGAATTTAATGTGTTCACTGTTTCCTTCCTTTAAACTGAGTTTAGATGTTGGGTTATACTGTTTTGACTGAACTAATTTCCTTTTGTTCATTGATTTTGTGTTGAGGTTCAACATTAACTTGAGATTGGTTGTGTTTCCAGTTTTGATAACTTGGGCTTTATAAGTTGAAGGTATTGTTTTGATTCTGAACTGAATTCCTCTTCCTGTTAATTGCAATGTTGTTCTTCTTAAGAACTAAGTTGTTCCCATATTTCTTCCTTAACTGGAAGGGGGAGGGGATCCTTGGTTCACTGCTAACTGTCCATGCTTGATTATTTTGAGATGTGGACTGATATTGGATGTACTATTTTCCTGGGTTCAAATTGAACTGAAATGAACTGCTGTTCATGAGTTTACTTATGTTTGATTTCAATATTCTTCTTAATGACTGTTATGGTTCACTTGAATTGATTTCCCTTCTTTTATATTAACTGTAAACTGAATTCTTTACATTATTGCAATGGGGTTTCCTACAAAAACCTGAGAGTGTAAACTGGGTTTCCAGATTTTGTTTTCCCTTGTTAACATTGGGTTGCAACTGTGAGAAGGAAAATGTTTTGGTTGTTAACTGAATTCCCTTCCCTTCCTTTACTATCCTTTATACACACACATCCATTCCACATGTGTATACACTGTTTTTCCTGTCAACTGAACCCTGTTTTCCAGTTCTTAGTGTAGTCACTGTTTTATGGCACACTCACATTGGTCACCCTCACTTGACAGTCACCACACCCCCTTCCACACACACATACATTTGAACATTGTGAGTTTCCCCTCCCTCTATACATATGTATATATATTTGTATTGAGAGGTATATATATATATATATCCTATATAATATATCAATGTATTGTACTGTTATATATATTAGATATATATATGTATGTGGGATATATCATAGATAGCCTATATGTGTATTCCTATATTAGATTATAATATATATATCTTGTGTGTATTATAGTTAGGCTTATAGATTGACTTGTGTAGATGAGTTATGGGTTGGCTTATGGCATGGTATGCCTAGTATAGAGTTTAGAATAGACTAGTTAGACTGTTTGACTTAGGTTTGACTTGGTTGACCTAGTTTGACTTCTAGGATTGACCAGAGTTGACCAAGAGTTGACTTTGGCCTAGATTGACCTAGATTCATGTAGAACTCATTGTAGTGCATATTATTTACCATTCTGGACTCGTTGTGACTTGTGCTGTTCTAATAGGAGCCAGACACCACTCCTCGGACAGTATTTTCATCTCGGACTTTCAGTTAGCAGGCGAGTACATTCTCTGATCTTTTCATACTTACCTGGATTATATTCTTGCTCTAGATTACTCTACATGATGCTGACACGTATCTTCACGGATTAGTACTATATGGATCCTTTCCTGAGATGTTATCCCTTTACGGGTGCATCGGGTATTACATGTTCATGTACTTTATCATGTGCATCAGGTACTCCTTGTACTCGTACTAGTTCATGTTTTTACATGTTCTCATGTGCTTTCACGTGCCTCATGTACTACTCATTACATGAGTTCACGTATCCTTATTTGTATTCATGTGCTTATAACGTAACTTGAATGGATCCTTGTGTACTGGTTGGGGCAGGGTAAGTAGAATTGGTTATGTGAACACTATCCCCAGTAGCTGTATAAATGTGCCTCCTTATTTGTATTCATGTGCCCCCAAGCCCTTTACATAACCATTATGCTCTAAATCACGTAGCCACTTACAGGCTCTACTATCATGTATTTACTTTCAGTTACAAAATATCTCCTGTTTACTCGTACTTCCTTTTCAGCACTTCCTGTATTTTACTCTATTGCATGATTTATACTCCTAACCTGCTATGAACTGTTTTGAGAGATATGTGCTCGTTCCCCTCCTGACTGGACCTGTTGAAAATTTTACAGTGAATGATGAGGCTCTGGTGCCTATCCCTCTTGGTGCAGCATTAGACATCACTAGTGACTTGGACCTGCTAGCAGTGGATGATACTCCTCTAGATTAGGGTTGTCTTTACTTTCTGGATCACTGTAGTTAGATTCTGGGATATTTCTGAGATATGTATTTATTTTAGTCACTTAGAATTCGGGATTTGTATCTCTGTGATATTACATTCCTGGATGTTATCTATCTTTATCTTTCTATCTCATTCCTGTTCTATCCTAGATGTGGTTGAGTTATATTCTGTTATGTCACCCCATTTGGGGATTATAACTGTATATTACCCTTATCTGTTAGATGTTATGACCTAGGACAACGTTCTACCGCCGATACTGCGGCGTAGGCTGGACGTACCCACGTCACGTGCCCTTATTCTAGGGTGCGGGTCGTGACACAGATGCAGGTTCCATTTGACATTTGTTTGACTTGCAGCCCAAGAAAGTAGTTGAGCTCCCCCATCATGCTCATCTCAAACTCGGTCTGCATACACTTGGCAAAATCTTGACAAAGGGTTTCATCAGTAGAACCAAATATAATATCATCTACATATATTTGTACTAAAAGAATAGTGTCTTTGAAAGATTTTATGAAAAGTGTGGTGTCAATTTTCCCTTTTGAAAAACCTTTCTCAAGCAAGAAATTGCTTAGCCGTTTATACCAAGCTCTAGGGGCTTGTTTGAGGCCATACAGCGCTTTCTTTAGCTTGAACACGTGGTCGGAAAATCTATGATTTTCAAAGCCAGGAGGTTGTTTCACATAAACTTCCTCCTTAATAAATCTATTCAAGAAAGCACTTTTAAAATCCATTTGAAATAATTTGAAATTTTGAAAATTTGCAAATGCATAAAGCATCCGAATGGATTGCAATCTAGCAACAGGAGCATACGTCTCATCGTAGTCGATACCTTCCTCTTGGTTGTATCCTTGGGCTACTAGACGAGCTTTGTTGCGTGTGACTCAACCATCTTCTTTCACTTTGTTTCTAAAGACCCATTTAGTGCCAATAATCGAGTGATTAGCCGGTCTAGGAACGAGTTCCCATACTTGGCTCCTCTCGAATTGGTTGAGTTCTTCTTGCATAGCAGAAATCCAAAATTCATCATTGAAAGCTTCTAGAATGTTTTTCGGCTCAATTTGTGAAATAAAGGCAGTGCTAGCAATAGAGTCTCTTAATGATGATCTAGTAGTTACTCCACGTGACACCTCACCGATCACCAAATTTTCTGGGTGTGATGGCTTGAAAGAGAATTTCTTTGGCAAGCCTTCCAGAGAATTAGTTTCGGTTGTGGTAGTCATTGGAGTAGAAGTTGATGGCTCAACATCATCATCAAGAGTAGTTGCTGCACTGTTATCTTCATCAAAATTCATATTTGTAGACTCTTCCACAATTAATGAGCGTTTGTTAAAAACTCTATATCCCTTACTCTTGGCAGCATAGCCAAGAAAAATACCATCGTCAGCTTTGGCATCAAATTTGCCTAAGTTGGCTTTGGTGTTAAGGATAAAACATCTACAGCCAAAAACTCTAAAATAAGAAGCATTTGGAGTTCTCCCAAACCAAAGCTCATAGGGTATTTTCTTCGTAATAGGACGAATAAGCACCCTATTTAAAATGTGGCATGCTGTACTGACAGCTTCAGTCCAAAAGTATTTCGGAAGTGAAAACTTGTTCAACATGACTCTAGCCATATCGCCAAGAGTCCTATTCTTCTGCTCCACAACACCATTTTGTTGAGGAGTTCTTGGACAAGAAAACTTATGATCAAAACCATTTGAATCACAAAACTTTTCAAAATCAGAATTTTCGAACTCGCCTCCATGATCACTTCGGATACGAGTAATCATGTAGCCTTTTTCATTTTGAACTTTCTTAACAAAAATCTTGAAAACCGAAATAACATCACTTTTATTTGTAAGAAAGAAAACCCAAGTAAATTTTGAAAAGTCATCAACAATAACAAAGGCATAGAGTTTTCCACCAAGACTGGCTACTCTACTAGGGCCAAATAAATCCATATGGAGTACTTGCAAGGGTCTAGTAGTGCTTACAGAGTTTATGGAATGGAAAGAGGACTTGGTTGCCTTATTCAACTCTCATTCGGCACATACGGTGTCCTTTTTGAATGTGATATCGGGCAAGCCTCTAACTAGCTTCTTGGTCGATAGTCTGGATATAGTATCCATATTTGCATGACCAAGACGCTGGTGCCATAGTAATCTTTCATCTTTATGAGCATATAGGCATCTACCTGCATTGTTAGTATCTATAGGCAAATAGAAAATATAAATATTATCCTCTCTTACCCCTTCAAAAATAATGTCTCCTGTTGACCTATCATAAATAACCTATTTGTTTTGTCCAAAGTTAATGTCATATCCATGGTCAGCAAGATGACTGATGCTGAGCAGGTTATGCTTTAACTCGGTCACTAGGCAGACATCCTTTATTATGGGAGAGGGAGGATAACCAATATTACCATTACCTATTATATAACCTTTTAGGTTGTTGCCGAAGGATACATATCCTTCTCTCTTCATCGATAGTGATGCAAAAAGATTTGCGTCTCCCGTCATATGCCGCGAGCATCCACTATCGAGAATCCACTTACTCTTAGTTGAGGAGGGAAGGTCCACCTACATCAAGAGTAGATGTGACCTTTGGTACCCAAGTTCTTGAGGGTCCTGAAGAGTTAGTTTTTGGAAACCATGCATATATCTTTCTATCTACTAATCTTCTAATTCTACATTGTGGTAAAATGTGTCCATGTAAACCACAATAAGTACATGTATCATTCCTATTTATATTAGGAGCATGCTGATGATGTCTATAAGTATAGTGATGAGGAAAAGTATGAAGATATGTAGAATTAGCATGGTGATGATGACTATGTGTAGAGTGATGTGGAGTGATATGGTGATATTGTCTATATGGTATGGCATGGTGATGATTTCTATATGTAGAGTGATGTTGATTGTGTCTTTGTGCAACATTGTGATGATTGTATCTAAATGTAGCATGATGATTGTGTAACATATGAGAGTTATTCTTACGTGCATGTGATTTGTGTCCTTTGTAAAAGTGTGTGTGTATATGTAAGCATGATTATGAGCAGCATGTGGATGACGTGGTTGACTAGTATGAGTGGTGTCATACTTTGTGTGTGTCTCATGTGATTGGGTTTGAGGTTGAGCAACCTGTTTTCCCAATTTAGTCTCTAGTTTTTTAGAGACAGCTTGCAGTTCAGTAATCTTAGCATTCAAACCATGCATCTTAGTGATAGAAATCTTGTGTCTACTCTTTTCTTCTTCAAGCTCCGTGTTGAGTGTTGTGATTTTTTGTGTTTGTTGTTCAATGCATGCTTCGGCATCATGTAAGCTCATTTTAAGCTTAGATACCTCATCAGTGACATCCGTGGGTGAAGTGTCTCTAATGTTATCAAGTAATAGAGAAAGTCTTTGTATTTCAACTTTATGACTTTTGATTTTGTCCTTGGCATGTTTGTATTTACCAATAACCTTTTTGTGATCACTAAGTAAATCGGTGAAAGCATCGCCAAGTTTATCAAAAGTGAAGTCGTCAAGAGTTTCGTTTGATACCTTTTGGACGTCGCCATTAGGCACATATTAGCCGTATCTTGAGGAGAGTTCTTTTCTTCCTCGGAGTCACTAGCTTCGCTTTCATGCCAAATGCTTGTGTTGGCATATTTCTTTGAGGAAGACTTCATGTATGGCTTCTCATAGCGGTTGCTCTTCTTCAAGAATGGACAGTCTTTTCAGACGTGTCCAGTCTTCTTACAACCGTAGCAGGTTGGCTCTTCTTCGCCATCTTCTTGTGGTTCCTTCTTTCTTCGATTGAAGCAAAGGAATTTCTTGAAGTTGCAGACCATAAGGGCTTGATCATCTTTCGAGTCATCATCATCCGTCTCTTCGGGTTCAGTCCTTCGTCGGTGAGCTTTGAGTGCGATCTTCTTGGCCTTAGGAGCAGGCTCTTCGAAGTCGTTGAGGTCAAGCTCATGAGTCATTAGCTTTCCCATCAAGGTCTCCATGGACATGGTTGTGAGATTATTTCCTTCAACCATGGCTATCACCTTAGGGTTCCAAATCTTTGGAAGCCCCCTAAGTAGCTTGCGAATCTTCTCGTGATTTGAATATTGTTTGCCGAGCGAAGACAGAGGGTTGATGATGTCGAAGAATCTTGTGAATATTTGCGTGATCGTCTCATTTGGCTTTATCTTGAAGGCCTCGTATTCTTGAGTAAGACGGCTTATCTTTGATTCCTTGACTTGGGTGGTTCCTTTATGCGTCACTTCTAGAAGTCTCCATACTTCATGAGAGGTGGTGCATGTAGAGACCCTGTTGAACTCATTCCTGTCTATAGCACAGAATAAAGCATTAATAGCTCTCGCGTCTAGACTTGCCTGTTTCTTCTCCTCGTCAGAATATTTGTCATGTGATTTTTCAACAAGATCACCATTGACAACTATCCTGGCGGGCTTTTTGTAACCGTCAGTGACGATAGTCCACAGGTCAAAGTCTAGCGACTTGAGATAAAAGGTCATCCTTATTTTCTAATACGTGTAGTTAGTTCCATCAAATAGGGGAGGCCTATGAGTGGACTGTCCTTCACCGTGATTGGAAATCAAGGATTATGTGGTTGCCATGGATCAGCTCTAGGATGTAAGTCCTTGTAAAGAGAACAGAGCTCTGATACCAATTAAAGAACAGATGGCAACTCTAGAGGGGGTGAATAGAGTTTATAGCGATAATAGCCAATTAAAAAATTAAACTCTTTCACAGTCTAAGAATAATCAGAGTAAGTGCGGAAATAAATAAGGAGCAAGAAAGCATACGCAAACACAGCCGATTTTAACCTGGTTTTCCTCGTGGAGGACTAGTCCAGGCCTAAAAACTCTAGCCCAGGATTAAATCTACTATTTATGAAATAGTAGTTACACCCCGTGCCTTTTCTTCAGAAGAGCATGTCAACTTCTTACAAAGGATCGCAGTGGCGATGCTTGGAATTTTCCAAGCGACTTCTTGAACTCTTGCACATGACTCATAACTGAGAGATGCTGAGCACTCGAGACTTAGAAGCTTGTGGCTAGTAGATGAAGAAGGGTATAGCTTATATGAGCTTAAGAGAGAAGAGAAGAGAAGATTGGATGAATAAAAATGAGAGAATTCTTGACCTATTTATAGGTTTTTAGCAGGCAGAATTCGGCCAGAATTTGGTAGAATTTTCAAAAATTTGGCCGTTGGACAACTAGCAACCAGCCAACCCTAAAAATTAGGGTGCTGATTTTTAGGGGACAGAGTTGGCCCGAACTCTGTGTGGAGGCAGAGTTCGGCCCGAACTCTGTCTCCAGAGCACAGAATAGGTCTAAGGGTCCAATGGGCTTATTTTGGATGTGGAACTTTATGGATTTTGGATAGGTTATGGGTTTAGTCTCAAGAGCTCACACAACTCAGCTTACAATCATTCTAGACTCAATAAATATAAAAGTACAGACTCAAAAATGACTACATTTGCAAAATGAGCTGTCGTCTGGCTGGAGCTGAATGTAGTCGTCGTGTGTCGTATTGAAATATTACAAGTATTATTTAGTCAATGTTATCAATATTTGGTTGACTGTGACTTTGTGTCAATACTCACTTCTATTATATATCTTCTGTTGATTTTGTCTTGTATTTCACATGTTCTACATGCTCTTATGCTATACTTTGATTGGAGGCTAGGTTCTGTTCGGGAGAAGGATTACAATCCCGGTCCTTGTTTGGTTTACGGGTTGTAGCTCGACTTTCGAATGGCTCCCAAGTTTCCCATTATTTTTGTCTTGTATTTCATTATACTATCTCTTATAGAATTTGTCAATTCATATGGAACTGTTGTTAGTGTTTGTACTTACTCATTTTCCTGACAGAATACCGTTGATATATTACAGATGACTCTGAGGCAGATTGCCCGACCTATTATGGGGTCGAGTTAGATGGAGTAGACTGGACCGTGGCTTGATAGTTGAGCCACTGGACTTTGCATACCAGAGTAGTATAGCTTAGTTAGGTTTGCCTGGACTGCGATCCAGCTTTTATTTTAGACTGTAGCAGCTTATATTTATTTTTGTGACTCTGTGATGTTGTTTGTTTCTATCTGAGCTGTGTGGATGTTGAACTCATTTCCTGTTTTCAAATCTATCATATTTCCTTTCGTGCTATCTACCTTAGTTTTATCTTGTGATTGAGACTGTATTTGCTATGTCACCTCTATTCGGAGTGTATATGTACATGTACTTTATACTGTTAGTTAAAGTATTTGTAGACGACCTATACAACGTTCTACCGCCGATTCTGCGGCGTAGGCTGAACGTAACCACGTACTCGTGCCCCTAATCAGGGTGCAGGTCGTGACACTAACTATGGCTGCACTTACCTGGCAAGAAGCTACTGCCATTACACTAGCACTTGTCTGTGTTTGAACTGTAGAATCTCTTTTGTTGAAGGTTTAAAGCAATACATATTGTGTTAATCTTGTAGTAA